>WUAM01000164.1:641463-659243 GCA_024336885.1 Actenoides hombroni | reverse complement strand
AAAGAAAGAAAGAAAGAAAGAAAGAAAGAAAGAAAGAAAGAAAGAAAGAAAG
Organism: Actenoides hombroni; assembly: GCA_024336885.1. Taxonomy (NCBI): domain Eukaryota; kingdom Metazoa; phylum Chordata; class Aves; order Coraciiformes; family Alcedinidae; genus Actenoides; species Actenoides hombroni. The sequence continues at coordinate 659,191 of WUAM01000164.1, read as the reverse complement.
AAAGAAAGAAAGAAAGAAAGAAAGTTTCCCAGTGACTCTTAGCCCAGCTTTCCAGAATCTTTTTAGCGTTCATTATTTCTCTTATAATGAATCAACAAAAATCCTTCTTTCCACTTTTGTCAGCTATTTGGCTCCCTATCCTTCACATGGTTTTGGTCACTGGATGTAACTCATACCTCCTGCAGGGAGTCAATCTTTGAATCACAGCCTCATTTCCTTAAAAATTAGGTTTCTTGCCTCCCACAGTCTTGTCCTGTCCTAAGCAGACAGTCCAAAAGCAATCAACAAAGCAGTTGACCCATCTCTGTTTGTGCTAACTGTTTTTTCAGCTCAACATATTTTTAGATGATTCAATTTTAATTTTGATCACTGGTGTCCCAGATGCCAAGAAGAGACTTCATTTTACATGCAAATGTCAAAACAATGAACTCAAATAGCAAAGCAGTGTAACTTTATTCATTAACTTTTTTCAGGAAGGTGAAACAGTCAAGGGCAGCTTCAAAGCGAATGAAGAGCTACAGCCAAATGCTCTGTCACATCTGGCACAAGCTGGTCCTTAAATACACCAAACTGCTGAGAAGCAAAACAAATAAAGAAGTAGAAAACTCAAATGACCTAGATAATAGTTATAGTATGCTTTATATAGTTTCTAAATTTTCAGATACCAACATACTGCTTTTTAATTTGCTAAAATGAGGTTTCCTTTCATGAAAAAAAATTAGGACAATCACACATACACTTAAAATGAGAAAGAGATATTAAAAACCTACCTTGCTACTTGTTTTAACTACATTTTGATGGTTACCAAGAAGCAGTAATGACTACTGTCCTCTACTGTGTTCTCCTTGTTACCTGAGAGGTAAAAATGCTCATAATGTAAGTAATTTTTCAGTCTGTACCAAAGACATTAATCTAAGTTAAGAACCATACTGTATGAATTACAAATAGATGCTGGCTCTGCAGAGTTGCAGTCTCTTGCACAGTAAGAATAAATTTAAAACACATATTAGACCCTGATATGAGGCTAACGAGACACCAGCATGATTAGAGATATTAGGCTGTATTTTCAGCTGAAGGAGAAAGCAGTGATGATCATTTAACTGGTGGGACATCTATTGTTTATGTGGATGAGGCTGAAGCGAACAGTCCCCGATGCTGTGAAGCATGTATTTCCTTGCTAGCATAGTCCTGTGTAGTCCCCTCTTTAAGAACATTATTCCTGGTTTACTCTTTAACTAACAATGGGAAGTGTATTTAAAGAACAGAACATGTCTCTTGTATATCTGTTACTCCAAGGAAGAAGTTAATTGCTTTTAATTCGATCATTTTTATTTGAAAATCTACTTCCCAACTGACTCAATTCTAGTGTATCAGCAATACTCATGTAATGCTCTTTAATGCAGATCTGTTTTCAATTCAGGACAGATGCAGGCTATTTTTTTTTCAGTCACAGAGGTAATCAAATCACTCTTAGCATGGTGTATAGAACAGAGGGGTTGATTCCTGAGGCTTACTTAGGATTCCGTCAGACTGTCAGTAAGCACGTGGAAAAATTAAGGCTTACATAACTAAGCAATGTTAAAGAAAAAAGACAGGCTTTGCAATGTATCCTCTTAAGAAATAAACAAACTGTTAAGCTCTGCCATCAGGTGCCAGCCACAGTGTACATTTTAAATGTGTTCCAACCAGATGCTGTGATTCTGTTGTAGTGTAGTTGAAAGGCAACACATTTCAGAAGCAGTTATATGGTCTTGTAATCTAAGTCCTATTTTCAAAATCGATTTAAGGACTAACTGCTTGAGTTTTGAAAATCAGGAACAGAGCTCCAAAGGCACCTGAAATCCTGTTCAGCAGTATAACCATTCTTAGGTTTCTCTCTAGCTTGAATAAAAGCCAATGACTTCAAAATCCCAATTTTCAAAAGCTGAATAGTGTTATATATTTAAAAATGCCCTTGCAGTAATAAATACAGAAATAATGACATCATATTTTCCCAAGAGCATCCCTGTGTGCTTTCTGCCTTCCTCTGGTACAGGACTAGTCAGTATGCCACACGGTAAAATACGTGCAAAAAAAAGAAAAAGTTTTGTGAAAAATTATCAGAATTTCTGAAATGTTGTGTAATATGATTTCTGATTTATTCAAACCAAAATAGACAAGTTACTGGTAACTGGTATACACTGAAAAAACTCACATGAAAAGGAATACAAAATTGAAGATGGGTTTATTTCTTTTCTTCTACTATGTAAAAAACCCAGCATTATAAAACTAGCCATCTAATTGACTTTCCATGCTTAAAAATAAAACAATGAACAATTTTTTTATAGCAAGATTACACAAGTAATTGAAAAAATTACCTATTTGTTCTAAAATTATAATCAATATGCAGAGCTTCTAGAAGGAAAGAGTCGGCACTTGTGCCTTACTCACTGATGCACATGACAAAGTTTGGCTCTTTCTTGAGATAGCCTCCTCTGCACCAGAGCTGGCCTTGGTCTTAAATTTGCTATTTGGGAAGCCCTTCATTAGCGAAACCAGGATTTCTCCTGAGAAGTATAAATAGAAAAATCTTCTTGTGTTATTATTTGCTTGTGCGAATCTGTGCTAGCATTCGTTCCACAGGGCTGGATCACAGCTTTGAGGAACCTCATCCCCAAACATCCACAACCTACATCAAAGGAAACGTGGACTTTATGAAGTGCAAATTTACATGTGGCCCAGCCACAAAAACCTCAGTGTTTACGCACTGAAACAAAAGAGAATGGCACTGGGCCAAAGACAGGAAAAGAAGGAATTTTGACATCCACACTGTTACACTGCAGATTACTGTTATTTTATCATTCACCTTTTTGAAAATACTGACTACTGCCAGGTTTTGATGCCCCAGCATCCATTTTTTCTACTTTGAAAGGCTTTTGCCTGCACTGGAATTTGCAGATGGGAGGAATGGCCTATGAACTAAGTCCATACAGCAAACTTTGGCATAAGGCAAAGACAGGAACAGCTGCTGCCATCAAGAACAGCTTGTTGGCCGAGTTCAGCCGCAGAGGAGTGCCAAGCAACTGATCTGCTTTCCCACCTCTCTGGTTTGGCTTGTAGAACCCATGTGAATTAATCTAAGACACTCAATAGACTGAGCATAGCCTACTTGCTCTGTGAAGGACCAATCAAAAAGCACTATTTAGAGAGATTCCCTCAGAAAGTTAAGATTAAAACATCTGTCTTTTCATTCTGAGGTCCACATGCCCCAAATCACAGCCACTTTCTCCGCCTTTTAACTTCAGCTTTACTTCTCATTTTACTGATATTTTTTTCTGTTTGTTTGTTTTTAATATACTTCTGAAGTTTTTTTGTTCCTGAATATTATAGTCATTCTAACACTGAGAGCCAAAATCTACTTTAATTTGTGGAAATGGAAAACATTTTCTGATTTTTTTTGGCAATTTATAGTTATATCCTGTCATAAAAGGTTTTTTCAGTCAGAAATAGGAACTATTTGGTTAACTCATAACTTAAATATGCAAAACACTCATGCATTCTTCAAGCTGTCTTCAAATAATTTTTACTAGAAGTGTAAAAATACTAGACTTACATACATACAGCATTGCTTAGGTGACTGAGATGGCTACATTGGTAAGGAGAAAGATCTGAGAGTTTTCATTTCAGCTCGCTTAATGACTTACCGCATGGACCGCTAGAAAAAGCTGAACTATTGTGTCTCAGTTTTCCTATCCTCTATCCAGTGGTCACAATGTTCATCCCCCAACCATGCTGAAGTATTTGGTGGAATGCTTAATTAACATGCCCCTGTGCTGTGCTTTAGGTAGCGTACATGGAAAGGACGCTTAGCCTGTTTAACTCATCTGTATAAGAGACAAATTTTATGGCTGATAAAACTTTACACATATGTGTTAAATGGTTATACAGATAACAAATGCAACTCACAGGTGAGGTTTCCTTCTTCCATTGATTGCCTTAATTTCATAGACTATGGGAACTAATTTCCCTATCTATCCTCACATCTCCATTGCTTCTTAAATAAAAGTAGTTGCAAATGTCAGAATATTTCCTCTTTTGAAAAAAAAAACAAACCAACAAACCAACCAAACAAAAACATCAATACACTGAGAGACCAAAGGTGGCACTGAAACAGCCTGACCTGCCCAGCTAGCCAGCAGCCTTCCAGAAGAGCACTGGGTGCTTCTGTTGGCCATCAAGTTGAATATAGGCCAATGATGCACCCTTGCAGTGATGCAGACTAGATGTATACCAGGTTGCATGAGCAAGATAATAACCAGCAGGTCTAGGGAAAAGATTTTTCTCTTTTCTCCAGTACTTGAAACCACATCCAAAGCACTGTGGCAAATGTGGCCACCCAACACAAAAGAACTACTGATAAATTGGAGAGAAAGAGTTGTGAGGCTGGACCCATCCCAAATGCTACCACATTTGCTTACCCTGGAGAAAAGAAGGCAGAAGGGCAACATAAGCAGTCTTCACCTACCAAAGGCAGGGTTGTAGAGAAGACAGAGCCAAACACTTCTCAGAAATGTATTACAACAGGACAAAGTCTTAAATTGCAAAAAGAGAAACTTAGACACAAGGACAAAATTCTTCACAGTGAGAGTGGTTCAGCACTGGAAGGAGTGTCCAGGTAGGTAGCAGAATCAGCATCCCTGAAGACAGTCAAAAGTTGACAGGACCTGGTCTACTTCTGAAGTTAGCCCTGCTTCAAGCAGGGGGTTGGGACTAAATGGTCTCCATAAAACCCTTTCAACTTAAATCATGATGTGATTCTCTAATTTATGACTAATAAGAGTCATCAGTAATGTTGCTGTTATTTGCTTTCTCCACTCTCCCCCACCCCCTCCTTTCCCTAAGGGGGACACTGGCTCACCAAGATGCATATAATTGTCTAAGAATACTCTCTAAAGTACACACTGTGCATGTAAGGTGTCAAGTATGAAACATTCGCGTTGGCAAAGAGCCAGGTGCCAAAATATAAACTTTTAGAGCTCAGCTGGATTTTTTACTTGTCAGATCTGTGTCATAATTGCTGTTTATCCACATTCTTCTTTGCTGACATTATTTGCAGTCTTGAGGTCCCACGGATTTAGCTGGTCATTTTGTGTCTGAAAGGAATTGTATAATTGAATATTGTGATTTAAACCCTTCAAACACATTAATGTTATTTGCCAGTAAAGTTAAGCATGGGAAAGATATTTTCAGGGTCTGCATTTATGCATTAGTTTTACATGTTTAAGTGAATCTAAGCATCTTTTAGGGCCTGTCCCCAAAGGCAAGTATATTTAAATTGAAGACGATCCAGGAATAATTCAGTAGAAAAACTTCTATTCCAAAATCAGAATACCTAAGTTTTGGAAATTACTTAAACACCCTCTCCAAAGTATGAAAATTTTGTACATTCTTACTCTGAAATAAGCATGTCTGCCTGCAGAAAGTTAACCATGAATATTTTATCTGAAATAATTATTCCTTAGTTAGTATTGAGACAATTGTTATCCAGACAGATAAAACTACCCTACAGTCTATACATGAAATTCAAGCAAACAAAAAAAAGTGTTCCATTACAAATAAAATAATTATATTACTATGTTTAGAACAATGTCCAATTTTAAAGCTTAAAGGCCTGATTTAATTCCTCTCAGGGCCAATGGAGAACGCCTCCTCCAATGGATTCCCAAGACTTTTCAGGCATTTCCAGCTCTCCCATTTCAGCCTAGGAAGACACATGACTTTTTTGACATCTCAGAATTGCCAGATAAATGCCACTGCATTGTTAACAAAGCACAAGATAGGCTCGGAAAAAAATTGAAAGCTAGACCTGTAATACTGCTTTAAAGAAACCCCAGTCTCATATTTTGTATTCAAGTTTCAGCTTAGAGGTAGGCAAACTTTTATGGCCAAGTTATTAACTCCTGAAAATAGAGCTCTGTAATAGAAATGCTGACAGACGCTTCAGTACAGCAACGCTACTGGGCACTGCTATAGTCATCAGTTTTAATGAGAGCTGTTAATATCACCTCAATCAAAACGGTTGCCCTGGGCTGACATCTCGGGCTGTGCACAGGTGCTCTCAGCCAAAAATGTAATGAAGGTTATTACATTATCAATGAGGCACAGATGTACATCCCGTCTGAACTCAAGGTGGTGTTACTGCCAAGCAGGCATCTCTTTCAGCAGGTCCCAGGTCTGTTTATGTCAATATGCTGTTCCAGCTCAGTGAACCCAAGCACAGCCTTCTGCTTCTCTGTGGCATCGTCAGGGAGAGAAGGAGCAACTTTTAAGAATGCAAGAAGGATTTATTCCTGATGTGCAGGTGGATCACAAAAATAAAAACCAAACACCGACCCTGGATTAGTTTGTGATAGTCTTTGAATTTGGGATTAATGCATATGGGTCTGGACTGCTTCAGCATTTCAGAGCGGTTCCTCCTTTTCACCAAGCACAGCAACAATATTGGCTTGAGGGAAAACTCTCTCTCACATCTGTGTTCCCTCTTCTTTGTCTCGTCTGAAATCCAATGTACTTTTCACTGGATTTGCATGCTTTCCAAGTAATGCATTACACTTTACTAATTAGTGATCATGTTCACTTACTTCACTATACAAATCACACAAGCAAGTCACCTTTTTTTTTTTAAAAAAATATTGTAAATATGCACAATATTTTCAGGCACATCTTGAGTAACGGGATCTATACTGGCAGATGTGGATACTAGAACAGGTTACATTTCTACTGAGATACCACCTGGGCATTCAGAAGACAATTTGAAATGAGCCATAACCTCTGCTGAAACCATCCTTCTTCCTTTGCCCTCCTAGGACCCCAGCCTGCAGGATGCAGTACTGCAAGAAGGCTGATGTAAATGAGAAATGGCATCTCATCAGAACTAAGTGCACGTTTGCTTTAGCAGAGAAGAACAACTGCTCACAGTTCTCAGCTGGCACAGTGATACTACTCTGCTCCCAGAAAACATATGTTATACCTGGAAGGACTGACACGTAGGTAAAGGAGCCAAGCAAGCACCACGAATTCTATTGTATCAAATACTGAGGGTGTGCATGCATTTGTATATGTGCGTGCATATACATACATGTGCATGCGCACAGCAAAGAGACAGAGCTGGCCAAGGCAGACACTATTGCTCGGGCACCCTAAATGTAATTCTTGATGTATTCTGCCTGGAGGATGATGAAAGTGCTGCCTTCCTGCAGCCTTCCTCTTCTTTGTCTACTTCAGACTTTCCTATCCAATGCAGTCAAAGTGCTGAAATCAAGCTATTTATGGTTTCACAACTGTCCCTTCATAACTTAAGGGACAGACAAATACGAACCCTCTGCACCAGACTGCATCTGGGATCCCTAGCACTGATCCAATATAAATGGCAGGTTGAATGGGCTTCATGCTGAAATCCCTGGCACTGTACTGTGCAGGCAACACCAGTGATTCTCTGGCATTAAAATCTGTGCTCTAGAACCAGGCTGGAAATGCAATGAGAGGACAACGTGGAGCTGAACAATGGAGGTAATCAAAGCAGAGCACAGCCTGCAGTGTGACAGCTAAAGGCAGTGATAGGTACCCTAGAGATAAAGGCTGTGGTTAAGACATGGCTGGATCATTCACCTCTGTTCCTGGACACTGCCAGTGCAAATTAAGCTCTGGTTCCCAAATATCCTCCAAGACAATGCTTGAACTTTGAATTAGAATAGATTTAGATAATTTCCTTAAAAAATACCGGCCTTTTTCTTGTAAAGGAATGGATGACTGTCATAAGTAAAGCTATATTTAGGAGAACAATACTAAAACTGGAAGGAAACAAGACAGGAGCTACTGCTCCAGCCCAGCTGAAGCAATACTGACACACAGCACTGTTTTTAAACAAGGAGTTGTGGGCTAGGTCTGCTTTATTATGAGTAAAGCTGAACTCCCTCCTGCCTCCTTAGCTGAATGCCTGAGTGGAGAATTGTTATATGAATGGAGATGCTCTTGTTCTGCATCTCTCAGCAGCAACTCTAGTGTAATCTAGTTTCAATTTATTCTGGCTACCCTAGCATGCTCCTGTATTCTTGTTACTGTCCAAGTGGAAAGAAGTCAATCTGTCTTAGCATGCACAGACCTCCCCTCTGCCAGCAGGCAGTCTGTGTCTGCAGGACTACATGCCTTAAACTCTGCCTTTGCAAGCATGTACACACAAATCCTACCTAACCCTGAAAACAGTTCCCCACAAAACTTCAACATTCTTGACCCACTTATGCATTTCAAGTAAGACTTCACAGCAGACAGATAGCAAAACCCACTGCAAGTAACCCAATTATATCCTAGAGGAAGCTTATTGCGGAGAGCAACTGCTACAAAGGAAATGTTCAGCTATCATGATCCGAGTAACTTCAACCTGGGGCCGAAGGGATGGGGACAGACCTCTGCTGCTGGAGCTTCTCCACAGCTGATACTTTTAGTTGCTCTCTGGTCTTTCAACCACCAAAAATCCTGCACAGTGTCCCAGGAAGAGGTCAGCAAGGGGTGGGACAGCACAGTCTGGTTCAGGAGGAAGGTCATCAAAATTTCCTTCAACACCTTTTCCGTATTCATTACACACATATGAAACAGGGAACTCCAACCTTTATCTACAGGAAATGCAGACAAGCACTTTAAAAAACAGTAGCAGCAGCAGCAATTACAACTCCCTCCCCACCCCAATATAATAGAGCGTTTAGCAGGAAATTAGACTGATTTCCTTAAATGAAGTATAATACCATGATTAGCAAACAATGCTCGGTTTAAAAATTGAGGGTTTCTGGCTCCGTTTTCTTCAGTAATAATAATGAATGCTGTAAGATGATGATAGCACACAGTAATGTCAAGGAAAGCAAAAGTCCTGATGTTACATAAGGAAACATTTGCTGAGGGGAGGGGCAAGAGGTGGGCTGACTTTCCTAGAACTTTTACATTCTTATTTCCTTTCACCTCTCATGTGCGTGTCCTTCCTCCAATAGTTTAAAAATAAAGGATACAATCTGTATTCCAGACAGATTGCATGAATAATTTTCTCTTATCACAGACCAGCCACAACCGTCCTTGGGTAGCTAACAAGAAACTACAGGAATTGCTCCAGCTCCCAGCTGGAGGAAGCATTAGGTTTATAAATACATTTTAGCATTTTAAATTCTCTTTTTCACCAAGACATTGCAAAGAAGCAGTGTATTCATCTGCATGTTGAAATAAGACAAAAGGCACCACATTGCTCAAGAATTTAGACCTGTGCTATCACATAGCAGACCAGTTTCTGTGAATACACCACTGGCATTGGGAATCTCTTTCCCATGCTAACTCCTCTGCTTCTTAAACAATTTGCTTTTGCTGGGAGCCCAGGCATGTCCCTGAGGACTTTACTCTGCATGGGGCCTGAAATGCAGAATGATGCTGGAGCCTCCTCTTTCACCCTCCTGCAGCTCCCTTGGGATTAGTGCCATCAGCCTTATTGATGTGGGTGTGCTCCAGCATTTTACTGGGAACAGGAAAGGGTTACCTTGGACAGAGGGAATGGAAAGAAAGCATGGCTGCTCTCAGGTCTCCCCCAGAAATGGGGGCTGCTCTCACAGACAAGTTGGCATTGGTAGAGCAATCCCACTTTGGGAGCAGAGGACAGCAAAAGAAGATGCACACAGAGGGGTAGAAATGTGTAATTCACTGATTTTTTTAGTTTTGTGAATGCCATGATAATTTGGCAACTCCTAATTTCAATGCTGGCTACCAACTAAGTCATGATGGTGTTATGGTACTGATGCACCTGTCCAACAACTGTCAGGTTCTACTTGGGTAGTCCATAATGGTTCATTAGGAGATGACTCCTCATGGGTTCCCTGGACCTGACAGCTTCCATAGAAACAAAGTTTGGGGTCAGTCCTAAAAGAAACAGCCATGACTTTCATCTGTGCAGACTAAAACTACTATGTTTTGTGTTACTGCAAAGATTCTTGGAATAAACAGCTCTTTGTAGCTATATCAACAGTGGCTGAGAAACAGCTTTTTCCCACATTGTAGTCCAGGAAGGCATCAAGAGTAATACTAGACATCATACTTGATTAGTTACATTTATTTATGCTAGTGAAATAAAAAAGGTCAAGACAAAGACTGACATCCATGGAAATTGAAGAGCTATGGCTATCCTAAGATCTAGCCACCAAAGAGGGAGTACAGGCATATACAGAGCACCTACTTAAGGTACTAACATGTTGCCTTACATTACCTTGACAACTTTTGGGATATTCCAATTACACTCTCCCTTAAAGTGTATTTCTTTTACCTCACTGTTATCTCTGAAAGACCCATATAATCTCAGAACTAATAACCATTTCAACAGAGCTATGCCATGAAATGTGAAGCCTTTTACAGATCTATGTAAGAGTGTTTAAAATCAGCTGGCAACTGGTTTAGTTGCTGGGAGTTAGCACTTTATTAATTTAATGAAAAAAAAAAATAATTGTATAGGTATAAATTACATCTCCAAGAAAATCTGTAATTCTTCATCATTTACCTGTCCTCAGAAAATTTTTCTAGTGTTGTTGACAATACCACTCCTCTTTTTATCTCTCCAGCCCACGTTTAGGACTTTTGTTTGATTCCTTCCCTCTTAGCCACATCCAAACCATCTGCAAGTCGTGACACTTATCTCTTCAGCATCTTCAAAATTCAGCCTTTCATCTCCATCTTTAGAGTGCAATCCTTTGCTCCATCTCTCATACGTATCCCATTTTGGTTATTGCAGTCTCCATTCCTCCTTTCTGGCTTCCTATGTGCACAAAGTCACACGAATGCAAGTGCTGCCAAATAAACATGTGTTTCTTGCTGGAAGTTTGATCACCTCTTTTCCTTCCTCTCCCTGCATCCCTTTCTTAGATTCACCACTGGCTTCCCTCCAAAATCATAACAGATGTCAGCACCTTCCAAGCTCAATGTAATTCTGGATCCCTTTAATTTATCTTCCCCTTGTTAAGCTTTACCTTAACTACTTCTCCCCCTGGCCTTTTCCTCCCAGCCCTCCTGCCTGCCAAGTTTTCAGAGTTTCCTTTTTTTTTGCCCCGTATCACCTCTTCTGCTGAAATTTCCCCAAAAGCCCTGCTTTACCTGAACCTTGCAGATCCACTATGCAATATGCGTAGATTTTTCAGATGTGCAGAATAATATTATTTCTTTTTGCTTTACCAGTTGTCCAGCCTGCCATCCTCAAGTGCTTAGACAAGTGCCAAGCACACACCTGCACACACTTAACAGCAGTGACCTGGGCACAGCCACTGAAAACTGAATAAATGATAGGCTAGGGCATACAGAAAACACAGCTATCTTTAAAATGCTGTCAAACACGTGAAACAAGCAAGTTGGGAGAAATTAATAGAAGAAAAAGTACCACATATCAATTTAATTACAGGAACTTTGACTTCTGTTTTTGTGAAGAACTGCGGTCCTTTTATCTTTTTTTCCTAAGAGTATGAATGTCATCTCTACCTCCTTTGTTTATCTAGCAAAATTACAGTGTATATCACAGCAATTAATTTCTCTTCCATGTCTCTACTGCCCTTCTTCAAGTACCTATTCCCCTTTACACTCTGGTAAAAAAATATGCTAAAGCCACTGTCTCAAGGGAAGTACTCTGGATTTACAATACTGCAAGTGTTAACAAAATGCATCATATTCTTACAGGAATGGCAAAATATGTCTATGACTCAAAATACCTACTCAACACTTTATTTAACAACTAACATTAATCTGCTGCAAGTCCAGCTCAGAAACTCTCTGTGTAAATCAATACACGCATGAACATATCCATGCATGTGGACATTCAGACTTCAGCCTCTCTGACAGACTCCTGTAAGGCTGCTGCTTCTGTCCATGATAATCATTAGGACTCAGCCCTATACCACACTAAGTTTTGACTGACCCTTTCAAAGGCATTATATTAAGAACTTCTGCCATTGTATGAAAGTTCCATGCTTCTTATTTTTATAAATATTTAGGGTCTCAAAGGGAAAAAAAGAAGATATTTTTCTAAATGATCTATCTATTTTAACTATTAGTGAACAATTAAAGACCCCACTAAAGAGCCATCTTTAGAGGAACAAGCTTAAGACACCTTAGGTTTTAAAATCTGAGCCCATATGCCAATATTGCATCACTTCTTTTCTCAACACAGCTTTTCAAATTCTGTTAAGCTATGTGATTTAATACCAAGAGCTGTCCACTTTTAAGCCTATTGAGAGCCTGCACAAGGTACTATACTCAGGCAAATAAAAAATTTTAGGCTAGTTCTTCAGCCCCTGACTGTGGCAAGAGATGACTTAAACACTGCGTGTGTTGCCAAAGGGGATAAATTGCATCAATCTCCCAGATTTGAAACCTCTGGAGCTTTCAGTATTTCCTCTCTGAAGCATGAGGCAGCTGTTTCTCCTGGGAAGGTTTCTGGAAGACATATGAGATGAATGCAAGAGGCTGGAATGTGCAATGGATGAAGAAACACCAGGGCAGGACATCCACTCTCAGGCAATACCCCCAGCTCACCATTTAACAGCTTTCACAGCCCTGCTAAGGGCTCAGCTTCAGCCCTTCTGCACCCCAGCAAATTTGGAATACAGCTAATCCTCCTGTCAAGGGGCAGAGCTCTTCATTGCACACCTTCCTCTAGAGGCTGATGGGCAAACACAGTGGGGGGAAGGAGGCCAGACCTGGCAAGAACCCCACTCTGACACATCCTCACATGGTCGCCCACTGCAAAGCAACCACCCAATGCTTCCATTAGGAACTGCACAGAGGGGAATTTTTCAATGACCTCAAGATACTCAGTTCAGAAGGTTGAGGTGTAAAGTTTATACGCAAAGACATGTATCCCTGTGCTTACATGAAACAGCTACATTGTTAAAAAGCCATTGCACACATTCTCAGGTGCATTTAGATTTGGCATTCTTTTCAAACATGTCTGGAATTACTTGGATAACAGCATGTCTCGTGCTCTGTGTGGATATTGCTGGCAAACACAGCCACAAAAGAGAAGTATGTGCTTTATGGCAATGGTATGTAACTGTGGGTCGTTTAGTTTCAGGGGAAAAAAAGAAAATCTATGAAAGGGTATGACTACATAACTGGAAAATATAGTACATAAAACAACAGGAGCAACTGCTTAAGAACTTGTATCCTAAAATGGAACTCAAACATTTGCTGCCCAGTCCCATAAGCAAGGAGCTCACTCTGCTCTGCAGCAGCTTCTGTGGGTGCACAGCAGCTCTGCTCCTCTGATCCACTGCTACAGGGGAATGGTGTAAGGAGAGAGACACAGATCATTAAAACAGATCATGCTGTGACAAATAATAAAAAGCCTTGAGCCAATTATTTTTTTACTATTAATTTTCTTTTAACAGGTGGGGAAAAAAGGAATCTCTCCAACCTTTTTATGTTTGATTGTTTTTAAGCATCACATGTTGATAACTATAGGGTTTTGTTTATGTGGGCACACTTACAGACTAGAGTGGTCCAAAGAACAGGTCTCCCACCTTATCCCTCTTTAGCACCAAGGAGAAAAAGCCTGCATCTGAGAGATCTGATGTCAACTGCTGCCAGACACATCCTAAAATTGAATGTTTAAGGCTGATTTGGGTTGGTAAAACTCTACAATTAAAGCTAGGTTTCACATATTTTTTCTCTCTGCAAAGCATAGCCTTTTTCCGCATCTGAACTGATGGATTATGTTGGCAGAAGGACAGAGGGAAGATCCAAAGAACCCACTGGAGGCATGAAAATGAGAATGTAAGTACAAAAATGATTTCATAAGAAATTGCCTCATTGTCTCATATAACACACATAAGAAATTCCTCTTGCAGCTTCAGTGATGGAGTGGGAAGCTAAACCCCATAGGAATTCCTCCCTCTATTTACCAGAAAGGCAAGATATGACCTCCAGTAATGAAGTATTCCGTTAATACTAGTGCTAGACAAAGTAACTTAATTGTAAACTAACGACCTCATTCCAATAACCAAATTCTAAACAGAAAAGGCAAGAAAAAAACATACTTTCAGCCATGCTGCCAACTCATAAATTAAGCAAATGACATTGGGATATAATTATACTAATTAGTACTGATGCCATGCAAAGACTATTTATGGATATGCAATCACCCCATTTCTAACCCTAGAGTCTAAATCTGAAATGGCAGCTCAATCAGAGCAAACTTTGGAAATTCAGTGTTATTGTTTATGCCATTGTGGATCTAATTTAACCAATACCATATTGTCATTAAATGCAAGCTCTGTTAAAGACGGTTCTTTCACAGGCCCCACAAATGAACTCTGTTGGATTTGTCTCATTACATTACTGCTCTGGGCTTAACTATGCATCATTAAGAGAAACAATATACAAGTTAAGTACAAGGCTCTATAGATCACCTTAAACCAACAAAATCACATGTGATTATGGTCATAAGTGATTGGACTGATAAAAGCTAGCATCCGCACTGTCAGATGCTCTTTGGCTCTTTCACATCAAAAAGGATATCTGAATTCCTGGTGACCTTTGTAGTGCCAAAAGGGAAGATAACAGAGATGGGATCCCTGTTTCCTAGATGTCATTCTACGTGGATTGATTTTTTTTTGTTGTTTCCTGCTACCACTAGAGAACTCTGAAAATACCATTTCTTACCCTGAATTTACCCTACAGCTTTTCATGTTCCAGTCACAAAGAAAGGACTGTAACACTGTGGTGTAGTGGGCTTTAAGTGGTCAATACAAGGTATCTCTATCACAATATTCTGAAGAGATCAGGAAGCTCTGTATCTTGACCTACTTGAAGAGTAGTCTAATTTCTTCTCTTAGTCCTTCCTAATGAATACCAATATCCATATTATACACAAGAAGAGTGCACCAGCATTATTTAGCTTTGTGGACTGCCTCCCTAGTTTTTCTTGCTTTTAGAAATGACCTTATGTTTGCATTTGCCATACCTACTACTGCTCTCTGTTAGTCTGTCTGCTGCTCATAGTATCATATACATGACACATGTGGCCCTGTCTGGTTTACATCTGAAATAATCATGCACAGAAGAGCTGCCAAAATTTTTTTTCATTCATTTTATGGCATTAAGAGACTTTGTTAAAGCTTGCATTGCCTTGCCAGCATCCATTCACTTAAGTACACACTTAATTGTAAACCTCTAGCAACTTCATTGTCTTCACTTGGTTTGGGGTTGCTTGTTAGTTTTTAGTTTGCTTTTTTCCCTTTTTTTTTTTCCCCTAAAACCAGCCAACAAAGTCTGTGATTGTCATTTAATTGTTTACTGGAAACATACATATGGAGAAAAACAGTGCATGCAAAAAACAGCAGAAAATGCTTCCTGGCCTAATTCTTTTCTTGATATTTCTGCTGACCGTTTCCACGTAGAGTTCTTCACTGATTGTAATTGCTAGAAAATTGCATGTTTTTGCTTGTCCCTTTGGACAAATGGGCTGAAATTAGCGGTTGCACAGATCTGCAGCTGACTCATTACAACATAAAGCAGCCGACTGCAGGGCTTGGGGTTTTTTTGGATCTGTTATTTTAGGATGGAAATTGCTGAGTTGGCAGGCAGTCTGACCATATAAATCAAACAGCAACTGCATACTTTTTAAATGACATGGTGCATAATCAATTTAGTATGTGATGTTTAAGGGAAAATAGATTTATTGGGGAAGTACTGCTAATAAAAATTCAACCTATGGTACGTCTTAGGTCACTAAGGGCAAAGCCATAGGCCAGTATTTACAACACCAGACAACCGGCTCTTTCTTAATGAGCCTGCCTTTCTGTGGATTGCTTCTGGATGAACAATAGCACCTAACAGGATTGATATAAGTAACAGAAAGAGACCTCTGGTATCTAATGGTGTTGTTACTTTCAGCAGCACTTCAGGAGGAACATGAATATTATTAGAGTTCAAAACCAGCACAGATAGTTCAGTTGCAACTCTGTCTTGAAGAACTTTCCTCCACTTTGCAACAAGAAGTCATGAATGCTTCTACAGCATCATTCCCCGAGTCTTCTAGTTCTGATGCCTTTTGATTAACGCCTTAAGGAGAAGCAGAAAGCCTGAGGGGAACATGCATCAATTCCTCTCCCTGTGGTGGAGTGACATGAACTGCAACTTCTCTCTCTGGTGGCATCCTGGGAAGAAGAGGGCCCTGTTTGTGGAGTGAGGGTGCCATATCACACTAAGGAGATGCAATTGTAAAGTCAAGTCTTTCACTTTCACACAGGAGGGAAGAACCAACATAAATCTTCTCAGAGTTGTCCATTCAGGGTGAAGGAGGGGATGGTTGGAACCAGTGCACTGAAAGATAGTGCACAATTCTGTCAGTTATGGATGTCAAGACTCTTTCAGAGGATAAGAATTTTAAGATGGAAAGATACAAAGATAAGGAAACCAGGCTGTGGGACTGCATGCTGGGACCCACAGCTCTTTCACCGCCATTACCTGGAATGACTCACATCCAGTAGGGCTCAGGAAGCTCCCATTGTCTGTCTTGCTATCTGGTCCTGTGTTGCTTATCCTCATGTTGCAAATAGGAAAGCGAAAAACTGCTCATATATAAATGGAATATGTTTTCTATTCAGTTATTTCATAGGTTCAGACAAATGTAACTGGAAAAATACAAGACCAAAATATTATTTTTCAAGTATGACTGAAATTGGCAAGGTGGTCTGAAATTTGCCATGGAAAAAGAACAGAGAGTTAATGTATCGTAAACATTTTTGTTCAGCAAATAGCATTTTGAAAACGGAACTGATCTATTTAAAAATACAGGGGATGAGCCCTTCTGTTGTCTATTAATCATGCACTATGGAAAACATAGGGGCAGATACAAGATAAAAGAAAATTGACTTTCCATGTTGATTGAAGTGACCAAGGTGGTGATGAGAGCATGCCGCTTGAACCTTGACATCAGAAGCATCAAAATTGAACAGAATAGATACAACCTATTTCTTGAATTCAAATATTGGAGCAAAGTAACAAGAAAAAAATCCTTAATTTGTCAATGTATTTGACTGAAATGCTGCAAAGGTTTAGGGGAGAGGGAAGAAAAATCAAGGGGCCCAGATTCCGCATAGGAATAGAATAAGTATGTTTGAATTAAAAGGGACAAAATAAAAGTGATAGATTCTTAATTTTAAAATATCATCTGGAGTAATTTATTTGTAACACTGATTTAACAGTAACAAATGAACATTCAAATACATGGAGACATTTTTTTTGTTAAACTTCTGGAAAAGCAAAAGATACTGGTAAAACCAAAGAAACAGTAAACCAAAAACTCATTTCACTTGAATAACTTCTTTTAAGCTAACACCTGCTGTGAAAAATTAAAAAATGAAAAATCCTCACTTTAAGCAAATGAAAGTCCTCCTGAGTACCAACTATTTACTTTCATTCTCCAGAGAGCCTCATAAAAAGGCACTAAGTGTATTTTAAGGAAGAAAAAAGGTTTCTTTCTAAAATATAATTCCCACTTCAGCATTCATACTTACTGTAGATAATGGACATAAAACAAATTCAATGTTTAGAAAATGGCTTCTAAAAATAAAGTACTTATACACCTTTTTTTTTTTTTTTTTTTTTTAATATCAAAACAATTTTTTGTTTAAAAAAGAGTAGAAAGAAAAGAAAAAAAAAAAAAAAGGGGGGGGGGGGGGGG
>WUAM01000164.1:628344-641363 GCA_024336885.1 Actenoides hombroni | reverse complement strand
AAAAAAGGGGGGGGGGGGGAGGGGGGGGGATGGTGATGTCTGGGCTTCATTCGTACTCCAACACTAAAAGGACAATTTAAGGGAAGATTTTCCAAACGCTGTGGGAATATAGCTCTGACTGATTTAATGAAAATTATATCGTTAGTAGCCTTTAGACTGGTTTCATGACATATCCCCCAAATAGGATGTGATTATTGACATACTATTGAAATCCAGGATAACAACTGTCACCGCACGCAATTCTATGTCTGTACAAGAGCTACTCATTTCTCTAATTCTTTTTCCAGCACTCAACAGTATTGGCTTTTAAAATCATATTATCTTGTCATAGCAGTTGTTTTACAATGTTTACTGCTACAGAGAATATGTACCATGAAAAAATATGTATTGCTAAAATGAATAAACTTTAAGAATCCAATGCATGCATACCTTAGAACTGGTTTGATCTTGGTTATTTTAAATCAAAACTTCAGAAAGACTACCTGTTGATCAACATTTGCTCACTCTATGAAATGCAGTGGAAATTACTAAGCGTTTATTACAAACCTGACACTCCAGTTCTAGGACTGTAATTAAACCTGTTATTTAAATTACACTTGCTCAGTGTATCAGCTCAGTTTCTGCCCACTCTACAGGACCAGACATGTACGTATAGAAGCAAAAAAGCAGCTGGCTTTGCTCACCTAGGTGGAGAACATTTTTCTCTAAGTTCAAAGGAGAAACTCAGGCAAATCATACTTGTTGTACCTGCTTTTAGATGAGATTCCCCCCCTGCCAAACTATTGCACTGATGATATTTGCTACAGCTGTGATTCAGCATTCATAGATTCTTCTCTCAATTTTGTTCTTAGGATTTCTGGATTCAGCAGGACCAGTTTTACAGTAACTGAGTGTATATATCCAAACCCATGTATTCAGCCATAGGTATCTATTACAGAGAGAAGAATTGCAACTACCACATTGCATGAATACCTCTAGTGGATCCCTCTTGGTTTTCACATCTTTACAGCTCTAATTACTTTTACTTTCTAGACTCACATCATCTGTATTTCTTGTTCTTGTAGGGTGAATTTCCCAGATTTCAAACATTTTGGGGAACTATGGAAACCTAAATATAATTTTAATAATATCTACCATTTCTTAAAAAGAGTTTTCATCCCCAAATACCTAGCAAGAGAAGAAAAATATTTGGTATCGAAGTATTATTTAAGGAGCAATAAGATGTAACTTCCATTTTTCTGGTGAAAAAACAGATTCATCATCTGAGTCTCAGATTTCAAATACGTATAGTGGCTCAGCATGCAGGCCAACCACACAGTGAAATGTTTAGCAAAGCTGCCCTGTGTGATGTTTACTCATCGAGCAGGCTCAAGTACCACAGCTCAGAAGGGTGCTCAGGGGAAGCACCCTCTGTCACAAACTCAGCATGGTGTGTTTGGATATGTCTTTCTCAAGGCTTTTCCCACCCACTCTGAAAACTGTGAATTTTCCACTTCTTTTCCTTGAAAAATGAGTTTTTAAAGATCTGAAAGGAATGTATCCATGCAGTTTAAAAAGATGTTTTTGGCTGAGATGAGACTGTCTGGACCAGTGATTTCAAGGGGGAAGAGGTGAAGGGAGAGGGAAGGAAAAGAAGTTCTCAGGGTCCCTCCTCTTCTCAAAGAGCACCAGGTTGTGGCTGGCTGTAAGAGGGAGGTATTTCCTGACTTCAGACTGTAAATTGAGAGAATTAAAAAAATCCATATAAACTGAGAAGTGCAACCCAGCAGCATACATACCCCAGTTTCTTAGGCCTTGATGGAAATGGTAGGAGGTAGCTCTCATTTTTTCGTCACTATTGGTATAAATATGGATGATGCAAGAAAGCTGGGGGGAGGAGAGGGGAATAAGGGATGGGAAAGGAAAACTGAAATTATTCTTGCATGCACCAAGGAGCACTTACAATTGCTGTAAGTCAGGAATTTTAGTGTCATGGCAAGCATCCCACCATCAGACAGGGGACTTATTAAGGGAAAAAAAACCTTTAAAAATTGACCAAACCTGATGCATGAAAATCCATCAGGGTTAACTATTTCATCGTCTCAGTCAAAGAGATGATTTCTTCCTTACGCTTTTTTTGTTTGGTGAAACAAAACAGGTCCAGATCATTACACTAATTTAAACAGAATAAGGATGTTCTGGATGTTGAGGGTTTTTTGAAAAGTATTATTAACTAATAAATTTCTGAAACATGTTGTGATACAGCAATGTGAGGCAATATTTTTATCCTCAAAAGAAAAAAGGGACCACATCTAAAAATTTACAAATTAAACAACAACAAAGTGATTAAGAAATTTAAAAGCACTGGCATAGGGAAAAAGTAAAAAAAAAAAACAACCCAAAACCCAAACAAACAAAACCAACAAAATAAACAGATTTTCAGCTATGCTTTGAAATTAGATGGTGAACAGATGTTTCAGAAAGATAAAGGAGGTCTCCTTTCAGGCAGCAAAAGTTTTAGGCAGCCTTTGGTAGGACCAAAGGGGCTCTGATGCTAGATGAGAGAGGTGAGATCAGACAGAAGCTTTGTGAAAGCAAGGTGACTTTGAAAATGAGGGCTTTGCCAGAGAAAGAGAAATCCTTTGAGAGAGTTGCCACAGGTCTGTTCTGTTTATATAGAACCACCTGCTTCTTACTACCACCGCTTTCTCCTGATAGCAAAGAAGTAGATGAAGGGTCTTTGTCTTCCTCTGGAAGAGGAAGAAACTATCCTGTGTTCCCATCACCTCCACCCTGACACCTTTCTGTGTTCCCTATCATATCAGAAAGGCTTTTTTTTCTTTTTACAGTTGTGTGTGACTAAAACCTTTCCAATAAGGCAAAGTGATCCAGCACGCATCTCGTTGGAGCACAGGCAGGGAACACCACATGTCAGCTTCCAGAGCATACGTGCAGGGCTCCACTCTGCTTGACCAGCGCTCGGGCTAAAAACATCTGTTTGAAATTTTTGTACACTGCATCCAAGATCTACGATTTAAATACAGTTTCCTGGATATTTGAACGCTAAATGAAACTGCCAGAAAGCCTGTAAAGATGAAAAAAATCCCCAAACCCTCTTGAACTGATGACATCTCCTTCTCTCACTTTTTATTATACCGCGACATTGCAAATAAAGAACTTTATCACTAAAAGATAAGCAGTGGCAAAGAAATGCTAGGAAGAAGCAACTTGAGCCTATTCAGATGTTTGCAGGAAGGGGATTATAATTAGCTCAAAGCAAAAAACCTCCTTTATTAGAATATGAATCTTGCTGAACGGTCTTCGTCTTTTCCACGTCATTTTATAGTATGCCATTCCATTATCAATTACTTAATTAAAACACAGTAAGATTATTGGAATTTAATCTAAGCACTTAACACATGGTTTCTTTCCTCTTCCTTTCCCTTCAGACAGGGAATTTAGAAGACTTTGGGCCACATCCTATACAAATCAATGCAATTGCTCAACCCAGATTATACTGTAGTCTAACCAATATAGCAGGTTTTCA
The DNA here is from genome assembly GCA_024336885.1 of Actenoides hombroni. Taxonomy (NCBI): domain Eukaryota; kingdom Metazoa; phylum Chordata; class Aves; order Coraciiformes; family Alcedinidae; genus Actenoides; species Actenoides hombroni. The sequence goes on along the minus strand of WUAM01000164.1, from coordinate 637,837 downwards.
CCTTGTATCCTGAGCCCATAGGACCCAGACTCTTTAACTATAGTCCAGGGGAAGGAACTACTAAGGGGGATTTTGTTTGCATTTTGCATGTATTTGAAGGGACTGCTGTCAAGAGTTAAGTCAACTGCAAATTTTGTCAATAAACACATCCTATCTCTATAAAAGATTTTAAATTGCCAACAACAAAACCGATTGCAAAAGTTTTTCTGTGGCAGTACTTTTTGTTGTTTTGAAGTATTAGTAATTTTAGACAAAAAAAACCCCAGAAAAACAAGGTGTAAAATGGGAAGGAATGGGACAGAAAATGAAAAGAGATGTTGCGATTAAATTTTTACTTAATTTTTAGTCTGTGAATTTATGATGCTTCCCAGGATTTAGGCTTTCCACCCTACTTTAAGAATCAAAAATGTATTGAAATATTATAAATTCTCACTGCATTGAAGGATTACTGCTCTAGCATAACCAGTCAGAAAAAAGCCTTTCTAAGTTCAGAAAGCTCTAAAGTTTTGCCTGTGTTGCAGCAACCCAGTAAAACAAACCTTGTCTTATTTTGGGGTACTGGTAAGGTGATCAGCCCTTCTTCTGATTCCCCCTCTTTACTGAGTGCTTCTCTCCCAGTGGTTTTTGGAAGGACCCCTTGACAACCACACTGATGTCTTCTCTTTCCATTTCCCAAGGGAACCGTATGCCTCAGCTTTGATTCGGTCCTTTGCTTTGGCAAATGTTTTAGGAAAGCATGTCATCACATCTTTTAAATAAAGATGCCAGCCACACCTAAGGGTGGCCAGATGTGACATGTTAAATGCAGCTGAGGAGTTATAAAGGGCTGGGCAAGATTTAATTCAAACTGTGACTTCACTCATTAAGCTGACAGTGAGGAGCGACCAGTTTGTGTGGTGACAAAGTGGTTCTGTCACCCTTGGCTTTGGCTTCATAACAGAACAATTTGGAGAGAAACACTAAATGAAGTCCAAAGACAGAGTATGTGTAAAGTGGCAGAGATAATATTTTGATTTACAGATAAGGACAACTGCATGACATCTTGTTCTCTGTCTGAGTTTCAAATACAAAACATCACTGGAGAGGGATGGAAGCTTACATGAAGTTTCACCTCTGCATCTTTGAATACAGTACATGTAGATCCAGAAACAGATAAGATGATGGTTCTTTCTATTTTGTTTTGTGTGACAATAATATAAGGTATTGCAGAGTTTCTGATGAGGTAAAAATTTACTTGAGGGATGGGGTACCTTCACTGAAGATAGCACAGAAATTCAGCATCTGTGTGGGATCCCAGCTCTGCTCTGTCCAGGGGTGGCTGTTAAACAGATAAAAAAACCCACTTGCAAGTAGTAGTATGTCCTCACACAGAGAAATGTCTGCTGCAGAACTGTCTTATCCCAGCACTTTCTTGCATGTCAGTGTCTAACTTTTTAACCACAAGCACCCTGCACAATATGGAAATTAAGAACAGCATCATTTTCAGTAATTACCAGAAACATACATATTTTCCAACAGGGTGACATTATGTCATGAATTTCCTTGTCAAGAGGAAAAAAAAAAAAAGACAAAACATATCATAGTTGTTTGAGAAAGCAAAGTGATAGATTTGTCATGAGGATAATCATCTATTAAAAAAAGAAATACACTATTATCAACTTCCTGAATTTCTGAAAAGGGATTCATTTTCTGCCTGAGCTAATAATGAACATTTTTTTTTCTATTCACTATCTTCAGTTATTTTCTCTCTCAAGACTCATTTATCACTATCTACTGAACCTAAGAAATAAAAACCAGGCAACATCCTCTTTTGAAGTAATGGCTTAAAAGACTATTAAATCAAGAGGCAAAAGATGGATTTCAAAGATACACGTTGGAAATTCTTATAGCAGCTGCAAGTTTTTCACAAGGGATCTGCACTGCTGCTTTAGTAAAGGTATTGGGGAAAGTAAGTTCATCCTGTGACAGCAGAAAGCAGTGACCAGTACATTGCTTGGGGTTTTGTGTGGTGGTGTTGTTGCTGGTGTTGTTGTTTTGTTGTTTTGCTTTTCCCAGATAAAATTCAGAATAGAAGAAATGAAATTGAAGAAATAATGAGATCAATGACACTGTAAACTGCAATTCATGGTTCAGGAATAAGTCTAGGACAATAGTTCAAGCACATTTTAAATCTAAAATAGCCCTCAGATCATGCATGCATATACTTAAAGCCTTGTGAACTCTTCTGCCCATGCACAGCTCCCAGCCTGCTGGAGCTGCACTTGGGGCACTGAGTGACTTCTTTGCACTCTTGAGATATGGAGTGACAGCCATGTTGGGCAAAATGGCCCAAAATGCTTTTCCTGTGGTACAGTGGGGCCTGAGGCTCCTCCAAGGATGTCGGAGTCCCAGCATTGCTGAGGTTTCTCTGCTGTTGGCATCCCTGCTCTTAGGCAGAGCTATTTCTGGAGGGGAAAGGAGAAAGACATGGGATTTGCACTTTAATTCTTCTCTTGTAAGATTCTGCTGTTGCATAATCTTGTTTTCCCTACCCTGTATTTTTCAACAAAATGAGCCCTCTTATCATCAGCCTGTGGAAACGTGGGAAAGAAGATCCCTTAAGACAGCAGACAGAAGGCGCAGGACTTTGTCCTTTGGTTTTGAGTAGGTTGGAGAGAAGACCTCCCCAAATTCCCTCTTACCTCATCACTTGCTCAACCTTTTCTGGCATTCCAGGTAAAAACCATATGAACAATGGCTGCTGAAGTTTCTTGCCTGATGTTAAAGGACGTACTGTGGCAAGGTTATTGCATAAGCCCATTCAGATCATTCACTTGGGTCCTGGCAAAGGCCTCTGGGCAAATCAATAAGTCTAATTTTCAGAAGGAGACTTCTAAGAGGTGTGCTTCAGCAACTCCAGGACACTAGGATTCATATCAAGGTACAGGTTTCTGACATTAATTGGTTCCATACTTTCCATGCTGTCTCACTGGGATGCTGTCCAAACACAGCTTCTTGCTCTAACTTGCTATGCTAAAGCAAGTGTATGGGATTTGAGAGATTACTCTTCTAGATTCTGGCTTGTTGGTCTGAAGCCAAAATGCAGACAACACCTATGAAGTCCCAAAGCTAAGCAATTTTGGTATGCAAGGCTGCCTCTGCAGAGGAGAAGCTCAATTTCATCACCTTGAAAAACTGATGGCAAAGCACAGACCTTCTGCAACTTATTTCTATAGGGTTTCCAAAGCCATGGGACAGCAGGAAGGGATGGGTGTAAACTCAGTCTCCACATTTGGGCAGTGTGACAATATGCTTTTTGGTTTTATAAAGTCAACAGTCCATATGGATGTTGCCTTATTTAAGCCAACACAGTGGATTTACTCTATATGTAGATTGTCGATTCTCTGATTAGGAAGCAGAGACAGCTCTTAATAGCAAATTCTCATTTCAGTGTTGTATGAACTAAGAGTAGGACTGGAGGAGGAGCAGAGGCTCCAACACTTGCTGTCAATGGCACCAAATCATGTCATAGGTCAGCAGAACAATTCTATTCTCTAGGTGATTTCTTGACATTGATTGCTCTAACAGAGTTGCCAACAAGCGTAGCTATCCCCAGGCAGCACCCTAGAAGTAAATATTCACAGCCATTTCTAGAATTTTGCATAGGGGGTATTGAAATGGATTCTCTGCTTAGCATAGCAGACAGCTAGCAAGAACAAAGCAGGAAACCAAATTCCATCAATCCCTTAAATTTGTTTATGCAACCCATTGTTACTGCTCACAGAACAGCTTTGGCAGGCAAAGGCCACAACAAAACATAGCCTTAGTTTATACAGAGTAATTTTTCCCATCTGCCATTTTTGTTGTCAGGTGTTTTATATTGATTTCTCCCCATGCAGTTCCAAGTTCAACCTGGACACAGCTGTATTGATTCAGGAAAGCTGAAGTAATTTGTCTCTTCTAGTGAAGGAGAAATGGGGCAGGAGACAGTACCTATCACCATTTTTCTGGTAAGAATAAGTTAGAAGCTCTTTCCTGTAGCATTGATGTAGATTAAGCCTGTGCTTATGGCTTTTCATACAAATATTTCTGGTAATTCCATTTTATCTCTGGCAAACGAGATGAAATTCACACCAAGGCACATGTTCTCAAGTAACCCCTTCTTTCACATGTGAATGAGCTGACTCAGCACATTAATTATGGATTCACAACTATGTGGTGCCCTATCACAACCCTTAGATTTATACAGGAGATTTTTCACTCATTATAAGCAGCACTGCTTGGGCTCGATAATAAAGGGATTTGACCTGTATCTACTTGGAGCCCCACTTTATTTATTGGCTGAATTGGAACATGGGATGTGCTCTACAGGTTGTTCTCTGTGGTCACAGGTGCCTATTCATTCCTGCAGGGTGCCTTCAAAATCCTTCTGGTCACTGCACAGTCATGAAAGAGAAATTAGATGCTCTGTTGCCATGATAATGGCAGCTGCCTACATCATACGTGAGGAGAGGAGCAGACGCTGTTGACCTTAGTAAAGCAGAGTCTAAGAGACCTGATCACACCAAGCAGAGGGAAGAAAACCACTTAAGTTAAAAACATCTCTTTGTAAGATGACCACAAGGTCATCAAAATTAAAGGGTTGTTGAAGCAGTGATGTTTGGGACTGCCATCCTAACCACCACTAAGGCTTAGAAGGCTCCTCTCAGTCCTTTTGTTTCTATAGTATCTATAGCCCTGACACAAAAAAGTCCCAGTGGCACAGGAGCACTACAGATACATTAAAAAAAAAAATAATGTAAATGATAGAAATCATTATATGCTGTCAAGGAGTTTATGTGGCTTAACTTTAAGGATTTTCAATGAGAAAGCTCTACTGCAACAGTAAATGCTGTTAGAAAGTATGATCACTTCTATTCATAACCACCTTTGAACACAGTCTGAAGTCAAATGAAATCCACTGGGTTTTGTTTACCAGCAAAGCTTCATGGCAGATGAAGCATCAACTGCAAGAAGCCTGCAATTCTTTCCTGCTAATGAGCATTGTTTGTGTTTATTGTGTGACAGGAAGAATATGCCCAGTGAATACCTCCCCTGAACATTTCATCCTCCCTGGAATATGCTTTTGTGAGATAAGTCATAATAAATACAATGTGCCAATTGTCTAACCTATTGGGAAAGAGCAGATACACGAACAACTCAGTGCAAATGTAAGAGATGCTGCTGACAGGCATGGACATGGTTTAAATGCCATTTCCAATCAGAGCACTATAGGTAAAGGCCAAGCATGTAGCCTACATGTAGCTCATATATAATACCTGGAAATTGTCTTCTCACTGTTGACAGGAATGACTGACGATGGCAAGTCACCTGTTACAATGCCTGATACAAAATTTCAGGAATTATCAAAATGGCCAGCAGCAAGCTGCAGAAAAAAAGAGGTTCAAATGGGAAACTGATAGGATCCAATAATGACTGATAACTAGCTGAGAAATGCAAAATGTATCTTTGTAATATGGAATCACAAACTTAAAGCATGCCATTGATGATGGGCATGAAGTGATCTACATTTCAAAGGTCTAAAGACTACCTGGTCTATTCTTCTAACTAGAAACTTCTAATTTATTAAAAGTCAACTGAGCTTTCTCTGAAAGGGGTTAAAAGCATGATTCTCATTTTCATTTTACTGAGCATCCAACCAGAATGTCATTCCCTTCTCCCATTTCGATAGCCCTCACCAGACATAGCTTATCTATCTGCTCTCAAACTCTCAAACCAAGCTGTCAAAACTCTACCCATTAGCTAAGCATATAAGAAAAAATATCCAACAGTTTCCAAGAGGAGAATGATAGACAGGATGTTGAGTGGTAAATGAGGATATTTGGAATACATCTGTGGACATATACTTTGTCATTCACTACTCAACGCATCTCCCGCTTAGAGGAATGGATTCTCTTACACAGCAGCAGCTGTTATTGTTTGGATTGTAAATAGTTATAAGCCATATGGTGTGGCAGAAGAAAAAAAAATTCACACTTTCTCACATGGACAAATATTATTATTGCAAAGCATAAACACATCAATATATACGTCTTTTCTCTAGGGAAGCATATAGGCTTCAACCTGATTCTAAAAAAATTACCGTCTTCCAGGTGAGCAGATCACCTGTAAATACTGGGTTTGGATTTTTAGAATTTAGATGACTTGACAGAAAATAAATGCAGGCATGTGATAGATACAGTGCTTTCAGTTCTATATATGGAATGAAAAAGAAACAAAAATATAAATCAAGGTAATAAAATGGGAGAGAAAATTAGAAGGAAGGGAGAAAAAAGACATTCCATATGCAACTAGTACAGAAGAAATGTATTTCAGTATTTTCTGCTGTCTACTACCCAACTACATATAAAGCAGCAGGACTGTGGCATATCATGCAAATGGATCAGCAGTTTCTTCACACATGTGAATTTGAACTTTCCAACTGGTCAGTGATGGGCAAGGCGTGTCAGATGTTGGTGGACTGCTGGCAGAGCAGGCCTCTCAAAAATGGTGGGACCTCTGTTTGGGCAGGGAAGTTAGGTATAATCAGCGTTTCCAGAACTTGGAACAAGGAGAAGGTGCAGCCCACTCCCTTGCTGCACCTGAGCTTACAAGTCAGCCTTTCCCCTCTCCACATCTGAGACTGCAGAAGACCTGCCGAGTTCAGAAGAAGGGCTGCTTTCTTTTTAAACTATGATTTCTTCAGTGTTCCTGGTTAAAACTTACCAGTGTTTTTACTTATGTTATCACTAAAGCATTTTTAGCTTACCTTTTACTCAAAGCACTTTTTAATTAAGTTGTGATGTCCCTTCCCATTGTATGGTGAAGCTGGCAACACACACAGCTAACTCACAGTTTTGCAGAGCCCAGTTTCTGAACTACATCCTAAAAGCCTTAACAGAGTGACACTGTAGCAAACACTGGCATATCCTGTTCCTATGGTTAGAGCAGACCCCGTGAACCCGTGACCTGGCAATTAACAGTGCTTCTGTTATACTCTCCTTCTCTCAGCCCATGTCAAACACAGCATTGACACCAGCTGGCACACCACAGTGGTTCTCAATTTTTAGGAGGAAAACCCCCAGCAGACTATAAAGATTGCAGGGCACTGCTAAACCCACAAAAGCGATGCCCAGGCTCAGGGTGCCGGCAGCGATGAAGGGAAGTTATTCTACATTCATCAGCCCTTGTTGAGTGTCACAGTTCATACCTGACCCATAGACACAAAAAGAAGCAGCATCTAACAGGAACTGAGGAAAAAAACCCCAATCTTTCCACAGGATTTGGTTGCCCTGCATCAAACAGCCATTTTGCTCTAATGACCTCCCTCCCACTCCCCAGTTTTCAATGTAAAATAACTAAAGGATTAAACACTTTTCGACCGCTGTTACACTTTCTATCCTGATATCATTAGCCACATTCTGGTTATCATGTATTTCTTGACCAAAACTCCAAACTGGAACTGAAGTAAGCAAAATGGCTCTGATCAAGAGAATGGGTCTACTACTGTCTTTGAAGTATTAGCATGCCTCAAAGTGCTTTCTTCTTTTTATCTTTTACAGGGCATGTAGCTCAGCCCAACGATCCAATACAGACCAGCTTTACTGACTCACCAAGCTGGCTAGATAATCCTGTCTTCAGGACACATGGGGAACCAGCTCGCCAGCCTCCAATGTTGGGATACTCTGCAGAGCAACTTGAGAACCCTCTCCAGATCTCAGCTCAGCACAGCAGTGTTACTGCAAACCTCATTAACGATGTGGACACTGGCATATCTTCTTCATGACAGTCAGCTGGCTTCCTCCACAGGAATGCAATGTATTTGCTGTTTTAGTTTGAAATTACAACCAATATTTCTTTTTAAATCCTTCCTGAAAATTACAGTGTTCACACAACCACAGGCCTACTTTTCAAAAATAACTTTTGCTCCTTTAGACATTTTAAATTATTAAGCTGTGTTCAAGTGCAAAAAACAATGAAGAAAATTGTGTTTTTCTACAAGCAACGCTCTATGCCTGGAAAGCGTTAAGAAATACGGACACTTATTTGAATATTTTATTTCAAGAAATGCAGAATCCCATAGGCAGCTTTCATTGCCTCATCTTCATGGAGTGTTTATAAGACTCAGCTCTAAGCACAAGGCTCTGCTCTTGGCAGAGAGTGCTCACCTAAGAGGAGACTACAATCAGGTGAAGATGGAAGTGCTAGATAGTTTTCTGGGAGAAAGGCAGTAAAAAAAACCAAACATCACTCTAAAAAAAGAATGATTTGACCTGCTCTCAGATTATTTTTTTTAAGAAATATTTAAAGCTGTTAGCAAATCATGAAGAAGACTCATTTCCAAAGTCATCACTGGACACAAGTTTACCTGAAATAATGATATTACAAAGGTAACTTCCACACATGAGAACCCGTTCGATACATATGTTCAAACAACCACAGAAGTTGTCTTTACCCACAGGACTCTTGGCTTACAACCAGACTGCATGGCCTAAATATTCAACAGGATAATCATTTCCACTTGCAAACCTGCTCTCACAAGCTAATGACATTTGTACAAATCATATATACAAGACAGCAAAATAAAGAACATAGCTTGCAAACTTGAACTAAATTATATGGAAAAATATTAGCTTAATTCATACATATCTAAAATGCAGGTTGTTTATACACTGCTGTGTTTTCAGCAGTTGGACAGCCAAATGGCTACTTTTGTTGCCTTTTTCAAAACAAGAAAATAAAAATAAGTCCTCGCAAATTTGAACAAGTTTTATATTAACAATTCTCTCCCAATTGCAGTGCTGACTATGGAGCAGATGGCTGAAACCATGTCATCAAAGACTAAACTCACTGATGGAATGTGAGAAGGAGACAAAAAATACTGATACATTAAAAATATGGAAATCAAAAGAGTGGGGAGGAGGGGGGCGGTAGCTTACCACATGAATAAAGCATAATTCACTTTGTAAACAAGTGTAGTAAAATTGGTTGTATGGTGGCTCACAGAAGGCTGCCTGTGGCGGTGCCCAAGATGATAAGCCAGACACACTGATTATATGCTTTACCAGCTAGATCACACTGCCTCTCTCCCTCAGAAAAAAAAAAAGTGTTCCTTAAGTTACTTTAGAAAACCTCTGGTTGATTTATTCTTTTCATTAGGCTAATATGAATGTCCTGATTACCATCAGCAACAAGAAAAGGCACAATAAAGTTTACTTGTCCTAACCTGCAGCTATGCATATGGTTACCTCCCTGTACTAAAGAAGCATTATTTTGTCTGGCCCTTTTGCTCTTATGGGCAAAAACCTGGATTTAAAAATCCACCCTCTCTCTTTGGATAAAACTGATAATTCAAGGACTGAAATATTATTTGCCTTCTGATAGCAAAAAAAAAAAAAAAAAAAAAAAGAGAGAAAAAAGAAACAAAAGAAAACGGCCACTTCCAGCACAGCCCGAACCCCGTCACCAGAGAGAA
>WUAM01000164.1:613977-628244 GCA_024336885.1 Actenoides hombroni | reverse complement strand
AAAGATTATTTACCTTCGAAAAGAAAAAAAAAAAAAAAAAAAAAAAAAAAGAGAGAAAAAAGAAACAAAAGAAAATGGCTACTTCCAGAACAGGCAGAATACAGTTAATAGAGAGAATGCAGTTTCCAGAAAGAGGACAATCATAATCAGCAATTTAAAAGGTTTTCCCCTATCTGAAATAAAATCAGGTTTTGATTTTAATTTTCCTTTTTTTTAAAGTAAAAAAAAAGAGTCTCTTTAAATATCTAGATAGCAATGATACAAATTATTTTTAAAATCTAAATTGTTATTATATAAAAGCAGCTGCTTAGAAAAAAAATGAATCTATTTAATAAGCTGACATGTTTCCTTTTCAGAGTGAGTTAGATGAACTAACTGTGAATCAGATTTGTATCTTGGTATTAATAGAGAATTTACATTCCACTTTCTCATGGAACACGACAGCAAGCATGCCTGTTACTGTCTCTCCCCTTCTTTAATCATTATGTTATGTTTTCCTCTTAATAAAAGCCATATAACCCTGCAGTCAGAATATCAAAATCACTTCCATCTTAGTTTTCAGAAACTGCTGAATAAAACTCGTAACAAAAGTACTCCCTCCTTCCCCATTCACACGGGTTACTCACCATCACTCTATTCCAAAACTCAGTTTCACTTGAAAAATGTTCCATAACAACGAAATTGTTTCTTCCTTGTGAAAAGTATCGCTCCAATCACTTAAATTACTGAACGAAGAAAAGGAAACATTGTGCTCCACAGAGCACTCTAAACACGCACTGTTGTTTTCGCTGATGCAATGAGGCTTCTAAGCAAACGAGTTTGCGAGCAAGCAGGGTAGTGGCATTTTCCTTATGATTCAGAAGCGAAGTATGCCTCAGCTAACTGAATGCTCGCACAATGTATAATAAAGGAACTCAAGGATTCATACATGTCTCGAACACAATCATTTGTAAAACTTCAACTCGTGTTACCATCTATTACTCTGCCACACCTCAGAAATGACGTGCCAGATACAAACTCTTACTGGGTGCTATGTGCAGCCAAGAGAAAGATAGCTTCAAGCCAGAGGCTTGTACTTAAATGTCTCTGAAGTGTCCCTAAAGTGTATGAAGTTACATTCTGTGTATGGAACACAACTGTGGATTCTTACTTGCTTCGTATATAAGTATCATAAAGTTCATCATAAGCCACATGTTAAAAACATCTAGTCTGCAACAGTGCATTACTGGATTAAAGCACAAAATGACTGGAAAAAGTTACAAAAACATATTTAAATGTGCTTATAATTGCCACTTTTAACAATTAAAAAAACCCCTCTAAAACTCCAAGAAAAGCATAGAATAATCTTCAGTGTATTTTTTGAGAAATGGGGATAATACAATCCAGGGACAAGCTAAATGCTGTGTCATCATTCCAATAGACATGATCGTGCACTGAGAAGAGAGGCTGAGGACTTCAGTAACTGCTCACTGCAGTAGGTTGCAAAGTGGGGAAATACATAATGACCTAATGACTGCTGCTAGTTTGGAGAGTCCAGTGCAAGTCATTTATTTCGTCTGCCTATCTTTAAAGCTTTCAGTCAGCTGCTTTCACAGGTAATCCTTCTGAAGGTTTCAAATATTTCAAGTCACAGACTAAAAATACCACTCCAAGCAAATAAATGCTGTTGCAGACCTTTACATGACCATGAAGCCCTCACCAGATTAATCAGATAACCTTTTTTATTTGCAAGCTTCTGCCTTTTCTGACACAATGAGGTCTGAGGTAGCATTCACTACACCTCTTGACACTTCCTAATGAGCTGGGACCACTGCAGGTGCTGAGGCTTAGAAACCGCTGAGGCAATCTAGGTAAGTTTTCTACACAGCTCCAAGTTCTAACATTTAAAAGCTTATGTTTTCTGCCAAGATCTTATCTTTAACATCCTTCTATCTTTAATATCTTCCTCTGATGCCCTTGCTGTGCCCACAGGCTCTTCTTGTAACCAAAAGTGGACAGGCAAAAGCAAGCGAGGAGGTGGATGGAAGTGGGAGCACTTCCCAGGGGAGCCCAAGCACCCCTCTACTGAGGCCAAGCCACCTGCCCAGAGGGAGGTTTGTGCTCCTGGGTGGGGTGACCCCTCAGCAGCTGGGGGTGAAACATCTACCTGGGGGTGTTTTCTGGGTAAGTAGTAATGCTCTCAGCCCATTAAATCATTAAAAGCATAGAAAAAGCCTTCCACCTTAGGAAATTCTAGCTGTATAATACAATACAATAATATAATATAATATACATATAACAGAATAATATCTATGCTTTTAGAGCCTGAACCACTTAAGCACTTTCAGACAGCATTCCATTTGATCAGTGGGACAAAATGAAAAGGGGAATAAAAATACCATGTTTATACTCAATAGAGTCAGACCGGACTTTGACTAGATGCTCTGGCCTGGGGTATACTTGCACTATTTAGCACACCAATCAACATTTACAATCCAATGATCTCATTTCAGATTTCTCAAGTCTATTTCATCCCCAAACAATGTGAGATAAATTTAGATGCACCTTTAATCAGCACTTATTCCCAGTTAATCACTTCAGTGTTCTACTTATACAAACAAAATGAAATAAAACAGGATGCTGATCATCCTGTATCTGTCTAGAAATAAATAGTTACAAAGGATGCTGTTCAGCAATAATTCTATTATTAGTGCCTTTCAAGCTCTTTGATTTGTAAAAACTAGCAAACTGTTCCTTACTGGCATGTAGGTTTTTCCTGCTTTATTCTGTGAATCCTGCAACTTGGCAAATGAATATAATTCTTCTGGCATTTTGTGGAACAGAGGCATCTTTGTCCTGCTGCAGAGGACCCTTAACCCTCTGGGATTTCCAGCTACAACCAGGATGTCTCCAATACTTTGTCTGTTGTTTTGAGCCATGTATATTGAACCCACTGGGTTGGAAATATGTCTTGTTTCTGAGCTCCACTGTAAACTGTAAGTTTTTGTAGATCCATTACGGCATCCATTCAGCATGATAATGTTACTTTGTTTTACTTAGCCATTTTATTTTGAGGAGCATTTGAATTTGTGTTATGAAATTTAATTTACATAGAAAATTACCTCATGTTAGATTAGCTATTTCAAAAACCAGAAAACTATTTCAACTGAAATACTGTGGCGAAAAACCGCAGTGAAAATGCTAAGTGCCTGAGTTCTTGGTTTCAAAGGAGAGAGTCAAAAAGAAGAGCAAAGGGTGAGTGATGGCAGCTTGTGCACTACTAGATCCTATACACAGGAACTCAGGGTAAGAAATGGCAAGGAAAACAACAGAGGTGAAATGGCACACAGTAGTAACCATCTTTAAAAGTCCTTTTTTTTTTTTCTCCCTTGATTCTCCTGCTACACAGCATAAAATCTTCCAGGAGGATCATAATAAACATCTATCAAAGATCTTTCTCTGCTACCTTAACAGAAGGCCAAATAATTCAGAGACCAGTTGAAGTTCAATTACATTTTTCTGCAGTAAGCCAGAAAAAGGTGAAAAGTAAATCACTTTTATGTACCCTTCCTGAATTTCTTTTATATTGATCTTCACCCCCCTCCCCAAAAACACAGTTTGGACATTTTCACATGTCCATCACCTAGCTCCATGCTTTTTCCAGTAGCAGGCAGAAACGCATCCTGCACCTTCATATTTTAATCTCAATACTTACGTATACAACTACATGTTAAAATCATGCACTCATACTAATTTCTCAGAAGTGTTTTTCCTTAGTGCTTCAGCACACTACCTACTTTGCTTTGTGAAAAATATTTCTGAGGTTTGGTTCCTGTAGGAAGTGCAAGTATATTCTGTTTTTAATGACCTACTTCCGAAGCAGACCTCAGTACCACAGTCACATACTAAGGGACCACCTCTTTCAGCTGTGGAAGTGCCACAGATCACTGAGCAAGGGTCCTCCTTTACCTACTGGTGTAACACTGCAAGTTTCCCTTATCCTATGGGTGATTAAGAGAGCCTACTGAGATACTACTGTGCTCAATACAACATGCACACATTTCTTTGTCCCAAAATTCAAATCACATTATTCTCCAGCATTTTCATTCCAATCTGACAAGGCAGAGGAAGATTTCACATGTGGTTTACTGGGTGAGGTCTGGCTTTTGCAACATGAAGTACAGCTGCAGATGGACTTCTACTAACTGAAGAAGTCTTACACCGGCATAGAAGTCCATCAGCCTGAAGGTTAGGATCTAAAGTGAAATTCTTCTAACTGCTGACATAAGTACATGCATTGGTTAATATGACAGTTAATCATTTTGGATGTCACTAAAAGAAAATTATGTGCTTGTGGAAGGCAAGCGGCTGACTTGCAGCAGAGGTCTGTGTCCCCTGTGGCTCTTCGGAGAAAAAGCCTGGTCACCAACAAACTACTTTTAACTGCCCTATTAAGTATTAACAAAATGGAGATTATCACTGTAGAAAGTACCCTCCCTCCTATTCCTATAACCCTATGGCCTCTGAATTTACTCAAGTTTTGATCAAGTATGGCTTTTAAACTGGAGGCAACAGGCACCATAAGCATTTCTATATTCAGTTAAGTTGAATACTGATTTTTAAAAAAACCTTAAAACTAGACATTATTGCATGTATCAACCCAAGCACGCTTATGTCCTGGACACAGGCAGAGTCTCTAGTGGACTGGGCAACACCTAGCACTGTCACTAAAAAAGCCTTGTGCAGTACTGGATCCTGAAAGCAGCATGTGACCTGCCAGAATCTTGCTTCCTACTTACAAATGCCTATTTTATGACTACTGATCATGCCCTCTAAATAGGGCTTGATACAGTTATTCCAGAATATGGCATCAGTAATTTGATATTCTTTGTCTTAATGGCCTTCAGCAACTTTCAAGCCAAGGAGCACAGTGTACCAGGAGTCTGACTCAAATTAGCAGCATCAGAAGCCTGGCATACTGCTTCTCCCACTTCATGCACAGATGAGTGCTGTCAGGTCAAAGCCTTATCTCCAGCAACGCAGGGTGAGTCTCACTACATGCTGCAGAAAGCAATGTATGGCACATTGTGGCCCTCAGAAGAGATTATAGATTTAGAAATTACATTAAGTAATTTTCGAACGTACGCTTTAGGGGAATTATAACGTAAATACAGAATATTGCACAGTAAGAAGTGAATGCACAATTGAGAGATTCATAACCTGCAACAGTAATTGAATAATCAAGCCCTTAAAAAAATAACATCTAACCCAGCTAATACTGGGAGCTAACAGTACCTCCTCAATCAGTGCTAAATAACGCATCCATAACAATTGCCTCTCACTTGATTATGTTAATGTAGTTGATACTAGATGCAATTCAAAGATTATTGAAGTCAATGAGTATTCTTCATTAATGCCAATGGAATTTGGATCAGAGTCATCAAGTTAAAATATGAGAGGAGCTATCTGTGTAGTAAAGGCATAAGCAATAAAGGTGGTTCTAGACCTTGGATGTTAAAAATTATTGTATGCTTACTATGTATTATGCAGAAGATCCTTGAAAACAGTTGTTTTGGATTATTTGTGACAAACATAAGCGGTCAAACACAACCCTGCTATAAATGCTCACTGTTATTTGTGCACATGATCTCCTTTAACATTCAAAAATACCCTTTTGGTGACAAAATACTTGTTTTGATCATAAAATCCTACAGTTCTGAACTCTAAGTAAACTCTCCAATACTGGATTCAAATTTTAGAGTTGAGGATTATTACATGAAATGTAATAATGAAAGTCTGAGAAGTAAGAGTAATTATTTTTTCTGTTTATTATAGAGCAGTACATGAAAATATGACTGAAAGGACTCTGGTATTTGATAAAGACAAAATGAGGCAGAAACATCTAACAGTAACTCCAAATGCAAACTATACAGTAAATTAGTAAATCTTGACATAACTGTGCTAAGGGAACCTAAATTTTACCAGTTGTCTTTGCTTGTTATGCTTGTTTGTAAGGGTCAGGACAAAATTTGGCTAGGAAAACTGTTTTACACCTTTACTTCATTTTCTTCAGTCCTTGTTTTCATTAATTTATAACACAGTCTTCAGAGGGGTTGGGACACTAAGTGAGTACAGTGAAGTTCATAGCAGGTTTGGGAATTCGAAGCAGAGGTCAGCATGTTCATCCTCCAGGAACTCGTACACAGGTTTTTAATAACAAATATTGAAACTTTGTCACATCCCAAGATACTTCTGTCAAAATGGAAGAGCAGGGAAATGGTGCTTTTGGTTTTCTATCTATTTATGATTTTTTTTTTTCCTCTCTCCTTCCTCCTCCTTGCAGGAACAATGCTGCTTTTCAAAATCAGCGTGCAGAGAGGAAGAGTTCCCATTGTTCTTTTCCTCTTTATTGATCCTGTAGCAGAAAACCCTGCTATAAATAAAAATTTGCAGTAGCAGGTGTCCTTCCACTGATGAATCAAAACTGTGACATCAAGATCAACTCCTGTGTGAAGTCTGAGAAACATTTAAGAAATATTGGAAGCAGAGGAGCACAAAGTCATTCCCCTGTATCAGATCTTTGGAGCTGTGAGTTGTTGGTAGCAGGTGGTACTGCACTCCACCTGGAGCCAGTCTAACTCAAGATGTTTATCTGTGCACATATGTCCTGTGCACAGATCCTGGCACTTGGATGCTAACACAATTAACATAAGGGTTTGCATGGAATGAAGGAGGGCACAATAAAATATTGACTGCTGTAAAAATGCATCTTTAGCTACTTTCCAAGGAAGCGGTTTAGTATTGCTTCCATAGCGAGTTGACCAGCTTAGACAGACTGACAACAGCAATTTTAGGCTCAGTTAAAGACCAACCAAATCAGAATCTCAAAAAAAACCCCTTATTTTGAAACAACTTGACATCTGCTAGCTGCCCGATTTTCATCTGACCTCTGTTTTCTGTACTTTAGTTGTTGACAATATAAGCTGTGCTGGTATGTTGCAGACAATATACACAGAGTGCTGCGACTCCAGAGGAGCAAGAGAAAAGCATTAGGGAGCTCAGCTCCCTCCGTACAAGTGATGCCAGCAACCTCTGTGAAAACCTCTGGGTTTGTGCTTACAGGAATTTCTTATCCAGTACATTATTCTACTGTTTGCCAGTGCTAGAAGGTAGGCCAGAAAGCCACTGATGCGTTGTTCAATCAGGCCTACCCACACATGAACAGGATGTGGCTTTTGGAAACAATGTAGAAAAGGTTGCTACAGATTTAAAAAAGTTACCATCTCATCTACAAAAAAAAAAAAAAAAAAAAAAAAAAAGCAAAAGAAAGGAAAAAGTCATTTTACTCTGAACTTTCCATCACCTCTGTGAATTATGTTGTTCATGTTGCTGGCTTCCTACAGAACCTCCTTAGTCATTATTAGCAGGCTACTATCATTTGTTAGTTACTATCCTAAATCCTAGAAGCTAGTTTTCAGTCAACAGATCTTGACTGGAAACAAAAAGAAGTTGATTTGTTCTTGTAGAAAGCCCCTCAGTAAACAACAGTAAACAACACTTCCTCTCTCCCACTCAGACTTGCAAACAGAGATTTTTTTTTAAGCATCATTTTCTCATGCAGCATCATTTTCTCTCCATCTCTGGCAGACACGCCCTGTGTTCAGCTTAACATAGCAATCTGGCATCATGAGAAAAACATTTATAGCCCAAGCTCAGTTGCAGCAAAGGCTGGTATGATTACCTGTCAAAAATAAACCAGAATTATATGAAGTATATAAATAATCAGGAAGATATTTATCAAACTCCTTGACAGTACTATGTGAAGGATAAGACAGGGTTTGCTAGTTGATGGGAAAAAAATGTCCAAAGGCTATAAGTCAGTATAGTCCCAATCTGGCTCTTAGCAAAAGCAGTGGTTCTATCCCCATTCCTCCCCCAGCATCTGGCTTCAATAGGACAGTATTTAGCAGTATTGTTGCTCAGTCTCACTCCTGATAATCTATATTTAATACCCACAGATGCTTCAATAACTAAAAGTAACACGCAAAAACCCCAAACAACAACAGTGTCATTTAATTAATATAACTTTCATAACTTAGAGCTTTCTCAAAGGTATACAACCATAGCTTGCTTTGTAAAGCTTCAGCTGCTGGAATCATGTTATTTATGAGAAGCTCAATTTCCATGAAGAATATCATAATGTTTTAAGTGTTCAAGGCCACAGAGAAGGGACAAAAAGTCCGATGCCTACAACTGTAATAAGGTAAGTAAATGTAAAAAATACATATCTGGCATTAGCAATGAGGAAAATCTCTTAGCACCAATGGAATCCCTTAGCATTTTGTTTATATCCACCGTTCACAATCATAAAACACAGTGGACTCGGATGCCACATCTATTTCTGTCCAGAATATTGTAATTCACCCAAAATTTCCTCTCCCTTCCAATGTGCTTGGTTCCATTGATTACAGAAAGGTAGCATGACACAGCAGGAAAGCATACAATGATACAACTTTTCTGTGCTATAAGCAGACTAGTCATTTTGCAATGGTTAACACCAAAATGTCATTCAAATGACAGCAACCTTACAGTAGCGATTTTCAATGTGAAGTGGCTGTAAATGGCAAATAAATCCAGACTTTCAAATCTAAGGCCTGAAAAAAGCCAAAGGCAAAACTTCATTTCAAAGAATAGATGCCAGATAATTTGAAAGAACAGTTTGAATGGCTAAATTATTTAAGGCACATCATCATTCTTATCATAAGTATTTCATTTTTTGAAGAAAAAAAAAAGAAAGCAAGTAAAATTATGATTATTCAGTCAGGACTAAATACCATCTCTTTCCTCTATATCATGTAAAAGTTGTGACCTTACACATAATCAAATCATGCTTTCCCTTCTTTGGCCTGTTTAAGTTGTTTTCTGCCTTCTTTCTATGGTTGTCTTCCTTTTTCTTTCATTTTACTGGGGTTATGGGTGAGTGGGGAAGAGGTTGTTTGGCATGGACTTTTCCAGCAGACACGAGGTATTCCTTCAAGAAATGTTTATTGCTTTTGAAATACAAAAGCAACTGACAATGCTGATTCCTCCCATTACTGATGCTGCAGGAGCCCCCAAAAAGCCCCTGATCCCACCCCACAGCATGTAGCTGGCTGCTCTGGGAGGACCAGAGAGTGCACCCCACACCCTCCCCACTGCACCCACAGACCCCTGAGATCTGCCAGGAGGGCTGCGCCGAACACAGACAGGTGCTCACCCTTGCCTGGGAAATGCTGTGCAGGTGGAGCGTTCACCCCTGGGCATACTTGCCCATCCCTAGGTAATTAACAGAGAATAGACCCCAGCTCAATCACAGCCTGAAGTTGTTTAACTGCAAGGGATGTTTTTTAGGATTTATTTTTCTTTTTCTTTTCCTTACAATTTTTTGTTGTTTTTTTTTTTAAATCTTTCTTTTATTTCTTCTTCCTGCAGGGGAAATTTTGGGGGTTTTTGTCACTGTTGTTACTTGTTTTCCTTTGTTGTTTTTTCAACTACAGCGACGAAGTGTCTACAACCACCACCGGCAGAGCGAAGCCCAGCGGGAGGCCGACGCCGGGCGGGCATCTCATCCAGCGCCGGGTGCCTTGCCCGCCGTCCCGGCCCCATCCCCGGCCCCGGTCCCGACCCCGTCCCGGAGCAGGGGCCGGCGGCGGCCGCTAGGTGGCAGCCCGCGCTCGCGAAGCCGCCAGGCGGGACGGCGGCGTCTCCGGGACCGGCCGAACGCCCCGGGACCGGGAGGAACCTGCCCGGGAAGGACCTCTGCAGGCACTCGTTACTGGAAAAACTCCTCCCCAAATGTACAGGTACAGGAGATTGAGACGTTTTCGCAGAGGACATCTTTGAAGAAAACGTGCTACCAAACTTGCCCGTAGTCTCGAGGAAAATTTTTTGTACTCAGCGCGGCTGTAGAAATAGCATCTTTGGTTTGTTTTCGTGGGGTTTGGTTTGTTGATGTGTTTGCTTCTTTCTTTTCTGTATGTGTCGTTTTTTGTTCGATTGGTTTTGATTTTTTTGTTTTGTTGTTTTGCTGTTATTTATTATTTTGTGTATTTTTTTCTTTAACAGAGCAAATTTTGAGCAAAAACATTGCCACCATCGCTTGCTTAGCCCAGCGCAGAGACCAACCAAGCAAACGTCACCACCGATGGAATTGCACAGAGACGATCCTACAAAGCACTGAATATATTGTGCACTTTCCCCTAAAGAGCTGAGATGGCAAAAGCATCTCAGAATTTGTCTGCATTTGAATAGCGCCTAATTGGATCTGAGACCCAGTCTGACTTTGCCACTCTGGCTTGCTTCTCACAAAAAAGCAACAAAGATGTGCCAGTGGTCTGAAAGGAGACAGCACTGGTTTATTTTGCATGTTGAAAGGAATAACAGAAATAAACTATTTCTGGTGAAAATAATTATCTGTAGAGTAAGAATTTTAAGAAAAAAAAAAAATTAAAAGGATACTCAACCAGGGTCAGATTTTAAGCGAAAATAGAATTTCAGCAGAATGCTGCCCCGTCAAGAGCTGCTCACTAACCTGCAGAAGGGGGGAAAAGCTGGCCAAAGCCTGGATAAGAGACTGGACTCAGCTGTCCACTATTCTGACTAAGGATCAGACTGGAGAGCTAGTGCAATGAACGTGAGCCAGCAACATGCACCTGCAGCCCAGAAGGCCAATTGTATCCTGAGCTGCATCAAAAGAAGTGTGGCCAGCAAGTCAAGGGAAGAGATTCTACTGTGTCCAGCTCTGAAGTCCTCAGCACAGTAAGAACATGGACCTGTTTCGGCAGGTCCAGAGGAGGGCCACAAAAATGGTCAGAGGGCTGGAATACCTCTCCTATGAAGAAAGGCTGAGAGAGTTGGGGTTGTTCAGCCTGAAGAAGAGAAGGCTCCGGGGAGACCTTATCATGGCCTTTCAGTATTTAAAGGTGGTGTATAAAAAAGATGAGGACAGTCTTTTTAGCAGGGCCTGTTGTGAGAGGACAAGAGGCAATAGCTTTAAATTAAAAGAGGGTAGGTTTAGATTAGATGTAAGGAAGAAGTTCTTCCTTATGAGGGTGGTGAGGCACTGAAACAGGTTGCCCACAGAAGTTGTGGATGTGTCCGTCCTGTCCGTCCCCCCTGCCCCCCCAGAAGTGTTCAAGGCTAGTCTGGATGAGGCTTTGTGCAACCTGATTGAGTAGAGCGTGTCCCTGCCCAGGGCAGGGAGGTAGGAACAAGATGACCTTTAAGGTCCTTTCCAACCCAAACCATTCTCTGATTCTAAGAAAAAACTATGGCTTGTCTCTCCCATCACCAGAGATCTAATGCTGAAAAAGTGGTATAACTGGAAGAGGGAACACAGACAACTCTAGATACAATATTAGCCTATCCCCTCATTTTTTATATCAAGAATATTGTAAGACTACAGTTACACAAGTAAACACAAATTCTGTAACGCAGAAGGTACATTTAGCAATGGCATGTACATGTGTTCATGAGGACCTCTTTCTGTCTAGAGTCTACAAAAGACAACAGAGCACTTCCAGGCCTATGACTGCCGTATTGCACTGCAGAAATAAATTGCCATCTAACTTTCAATGTTGTGTTTGGATGTCTTTTTTGCAGTTCTTTATGACACACATTTGAGTCTATATAAAGATGTTTGATTACTGTCGTTGTATATCCTTGAACTAAACTCACAATGTGAATTGTCCCATTTGAAATTAAGTAAACATTGAATACTAGGATTCAAACAGCTGCTTTTATCAACTGTATAATAGAGTTCCCAAGTAAGATATGCGCTTTTTTTTCCCCCCATCAGACAGAAATTGGTGTAAGACAAGTAAGAGCAAATTATGCAAGCTGATGAACACACAAGATATTCAGCAGCTCAGAAACACCCTGCAAAAAACACTAACCAAATAAAAAACTCCAATCCAGACAAGGCTAAGCACGGGAGGCTTAGATGTGGAGGATGAAGAGATGAAGAGGAACCTAGCTTTAGCACACCTTTAATAGTGGTGTGTCCCTCCCTTGCTTTTTTCTTTTTATTTTTCTCTTTCTCGGTATCCAACATTAACAGACAGTGCTGCCAATTTTTTGGACCCTGTTGCTAGCAAATATTTACAGCAATAGCTGAGCCTGGCCCATAAAGAACTGAGATAACTTGTACATTGAAATGTCAGCTTCTTTAGAACATCTCTCTCTGAATGAGGTTTGTCTTTCCCCAGCCAAATCTTTATAAGACAAATGACTTGAGAGTGTCACGAACCTTCCTGTTTTAAAATCAATTATTTCTTCAGGTTTTAATAATCATAGGTCACAAAGGGTTTCAAGGAGATTTATCCCTGTTCAGAAAGATACTTTTTAGAGCATTAAGAAAAATGGAAATGTGCTTTGAGTGGGCAGTTAAGGCTCTGGAAGATTGTTCACTAAGTAAAACAGAGGGAGGACAAGGGGATTTGCTCCAGAAAGGCAACTTGGATGGGGGTGAACAACTTTTCAAGCCCTATCTCCTGGTAAATGCAATACACCTAAGATACTGACCTGATCTCTCATCCTGCACAACTTCTGCAACTCATCTTCTCTGATGTGGTTACCACAACTCGAAACTCTTCCCAGGTTGCGGATGTGCTGCTCCTCACCTTTACAGGTCAGAAATCAAACTGCAGAGAGATTGTCTTACACAAGAGCATACAGAAAGCCTGCAGCAAAGCAAAGACTTGGATCCAGGTCACCCACGCTTCCAGCTAGTCACCTCATGCCTCTCCCTCAGTCAGGAATCACTCTGCAGCCATGGACAGGGTGGAGAGAAAGAAGGGTGGTAGGAAAGTGGGGTGGTGAGAAACTGAGTTACGCACTGAACATCATAAGAAGGCTGCTGAATATTAACAGCTAAACTCATCTTTTTGTCAAATTGAACTGTCAAAGAAAGCTGTGATAGGAAGTTTTCAAAGGCAGCTGGAGCTTATATACATAGGGAAATGATTTGACTTATGACTTAAAATGTTTATTTTCAGGGCGTTGATGGGAATGTGTGTCCTGCCTAAGGCCCTGGCACAGCTCAGCAATTTTTTTCACCATGAGCAATGCTGTCCTGAGCATCTCAGATGGCAACCACCTGGCACACACCAGCTGGCAAATGGCCTTGCTGTACTTGTATGGCAGCACACTGCCGTGGTTACTCTGGTATAAACTCCCTGCCTGGGCACTCTCCTCCTGAAATAAGAGTGACTCAACAAGGAGTTATACCTGTGTAACTACAGCCATTTAATTACACTGGCTATTTTCCCCTGCAGACAAACACTAAGAGAGCTAATTCTGACTCCTTTCCAGGAGAAAATCACCCTTGATGTCTATGCCTCTTTGACAAGGCTACGAGTGCTTACGGTGCCTTCACCCATTGTAGCAATAACCTGCAACCCCAGACATTCTAGTTCCAAATGCTTTGCTTCAGGATATGTGCAACCCCTGTACTCCCACTTCTACAGTAAGTATTCTGTATCTCTCAGAATACAAATATTGCATAAGAAATAATAACAAATATTAAAAGATCTAAAAAGACACACACTCCCAAATACTAAAAAAAAACCAGTAAGGCACAGTTTGTGAAATTCATGTCATTTTTTCACTGTTGTTCTAAAAGGCTTAATTTTATTACTTGTTAAAGCTTTTCAGTTCTCCTTGGAGAATTTTGGGAAGCCATTAAACCAAGCAACCAGACAAAAAGAAAAAAAAACAAAGGAAAAAACCCCAAAAAACCAGAAAAGAAACCCCCACAAAGTACCAAGAAGGAGCACTCGTGCAGCTTCTTAATGGCACACTTGATGAAACAAACCCCCAACTTCCTCTTCCAGCCTGGCACTAGTCCAAAGCAGATTCAACCACAACAGTATGTGCCAAGCCATGCCACAAGCTCAGTACAGGTCTCAGCCAGGTGATCCTCTGACACTTCCACTTTTTCCGGTTTTGGAGTAAACAGACTGAACACATACCTCCAGACCTTGCGCCTGAGACTATTCAGCATTTTCCTTCACAATTTTAGGAGCAGCCCAAGCCTAGACCTGAAGAAAGGTTAGGTCATGACATAAGTTTTGACAACTCCCAGTTAGCAGATTTCAAGCAGGGCTACTCAAAAATCTGAACTTCAAAAATTAGATACACCAAATAGATTAAAAAACAAATTTGATCCAATCTGATGTCACGGTTTAGGGTCAGGGCAGCCCCTTAGACCTATAACAGATGCTCTCTGTTAACCCCCCTCCCTCCCCAAA
>WUAM01000164.1:593745-608799 GCA_024336885.1 Actenoides hombroni | reverse complement strand
TACTTTAGAAAGCAGTTCTTACTGAATTATCAAACTTGCAGGAAAGCAATGGCAGTTTCATACCCGAGATTATGTACGAGAAAGGAGATCTGTGTTGAACATGTGCCCCTTTCATTCGCTTTTGAAGGAATATAATTACTGTGTTTAACTGACTGACTTATCTCTTTTTTGAGTTAAAGGGTGGCAAAAGGAGGAGCCTGAGAACTGGCTGCTCATCTCAATTGCAGTGTGCCTCCAGGTACCCACTAGTGCTTCCTTACCTCGCTCCCCTTCTCTCTCACTGGCCAGGGTTGATGCTTCAAACTCTGCTCCCAGCAGAAGTACCCAGGTACTCGCCTGCTTTTCTGCCCTACATGCTGACACAGGAGGCTCCTCTTTACCTTCTACCCTTAGGCACTGTGCACCGAAAAATGGCTGCAGACTAAGAGCCCATTACCTGCTTATTTTGATGATCTTAAATCCCAAATATGGGACTTCAATTAATTCTGTCCCATAGCTTCTGGTAGACAGCTTTCTACAAGAAATTCACTACAACTTACCACGAGGAATAAAGAAAAGACTGTTTATGCAGTCTTTTACCACATGCATAAAAATTTCCATATAATATGAAATATTTCTCTGGCATATTTCCATTTACTTACCTCTAACCTAAGCACAATTTTTTCCTTTAATATTAATGCTTAGTCTTTGCTTCATATAGTCTGGGTTTTTTTAGCAAGGTGAAATTAGAACACATTGTTTTCTTATTATCTGAATGCATGAAAAAATGTGTTACTGAATTGATGAAACAGAGCCGGCTTTGGCCAGAGCAGCTGTTCTGCAGTTTGTGTATATTTTGGTTTTGTTTCCACCATTGAAGTGAAAAGTGCACAAGCTCCTGTTTCCAGAGAACAACTAGATAGCTACCATATGAATACTGCAAAAGGAAGACCCCCACACAATATACATAGAAGTATGTTTTAACATAATTTATGAATGCTTTTCAGTTTTCCATTTTGCTTTTACATCCAAAAAGAAGTCTGCAAAGTCGTTCAGACTTACAGCCCAGCTTTATTTATGGGCTTTGCGATAAATATGGACAATAAAAATCAGTGTCCCTTTATGAGAAATTATGCCTGTGTCACAAAATAAATTGTGCAGACTGGGAGCAGGTCTTTGCCAATGGGCAAATTAACATGAATAGAGAGTTAATACGATTTATTAAGACAGTACCATAAGCCTGTGGAATTTCACTTGAATATGAGGTAGGTCCACCCAGGTTTCAGTACAAGGGGCTGTAGTCAAGGGAGCATTAACAGAATCAGGAAGGCAGTACGATTAGCTAGCCAGCACTATTTGGCCATAGCAGCAAATGGCTGAGCATCATCTAACTGGTGTGTGTCCCAGAACAAGCTCCCTTGGTGGTGCTTGGCCCTGTGCAGGCACCTACCAGGAGGTCTTGTGGCCCAGCAGATTTGTGACCCACCCCAGCCCCCTCAGCAGAGGAGTGAAGCTGCCGTGCAAGACACCAGAGAGGTCAGGCCAGGCTCACAGAATTTGTGCTTACTTGGCAGAGGAGTGCCCAGCAAGGTTTATAATCTGAATCTGAAACTGAGCTGCAGAAGCAAAACCCAGAAATGGACAGGCTGGGATTCATTGCTGAAGATGAGACCCTCTGCAGTGTGAAGACCCATTCCCTGGCTGAATGCTTTTTCTCCTTTCAGACTGCTCTGGTGGATAAATTCTACTGTGCTCAGGGACCATCTACATCTCTTTTTCACAACTTTTACTTC
Organism: Actenoides hombroni; assembly: GCA_024336885.1. Lineage (NCBI taxonomy): Eukaryota > Metazoa > Chordata > Aves > Coraciiformes > Alcedinidae > Actenoides > Actenoides hombroni. The sequence continues at coordinate 607,027 of WUAM01000164.1, read as the reverse complement.
TCCCAGACAGCACATCTCTTCTTTCAATGATATATGGGGATGGAAAACATCAGCAATAAAAGATGATAACCACAATGTCTCAGCCCTGACAAGGTTATGTATTTTCAGCAATTTACACCATTCCTGTGGGAGCCCAAAGCAGCTCATGTCATCGTATCTCCTTTCTTTCTAAAGTCATAGAATAGTTTGGGTTGGAAGGGACCTTTAAAGGTCACCTAGTCCCACCCCGCTGCAACGAGCAGGGACATTTTAACATGATCGGGTTGTTCAGGGACCCATCCAGCCTGGCCTTGAACGCTTCCAGGGAGAAGCCACCCACAACTTCTTCGGGCAACCTGTTCCAGTGCCTCACCACCCTCACTGTAAAAAAAAATTCTTCCTTCTATCTAGTCTAAATCTGCCCTCTTTTAGTTTAAAAACATTACGCCTTGTACTGTTGCAAGAGGCCCTGCTAAGAAGATTGTGCCCATCTTTCATATAAGCCCCCTCAAGTACTGAATGGTGACAATAAGGTCTACCCAGAGCCTTCTCTTCTCCAGGCTCAACAACCCAAACTCTCTCAGCCTTTCTTCACAGGAGAGGTGTTCCAGCCCTCTGGCCATTTTTGTGGCCCTCCTCTGGAGCTGTCCCAGCAGGTCCATGTCCTTCTTGTGCTGAGGGCTCCAGAGTTGGATGCAGTACTCCAGGTGGAGTCTCACCAGAGCAGAGTGGCAGAATCACCTCTCTCACCCTGCTGGCCATGCTTCTTTTGATTTGTTTTTCATTCACGAGAGCCCCCAAGTCCTTCTTTGCAGGGCTGCTCTCCATTCCTTCATCCCCCAGCCTGTATTTATATTTGGGATTGCCCTGACCCAGGTACAGGGCCATACAAATGGCATGTAGTGATAGGTTGAGGGGTAATGGTTTGAAACTGGTAGAGGGTAAACTTAGATTTTTAAATAAGAAGGAAATACTTCCCTTGGAGTATGGTGAGACACTGAAACAGGTTTCTCAGGGAAGCTGTGGATGCTCCATCACTGGATGTGTTCACATCTAGGTTGGATGGGGCCTTGAGCAACCTGGTCTAGTGGGAGGTGTCCCTGCCATGGCATGGTGTTCCAACCATGGGGTTGGAACTAGATGATCTTTAAGATCCCTTCCAAACCAAATCATTCTATGAGTCTATAACATTAAACAGCACTGGTCCATTTACAAACCTCTGAGAGTTACCAGTTGTCACTGATCTCCATCTGGACATTGAGGCACTGACCACTACCCCTGGATGCAGCCAGCCAACCAATTCCCCATCCACTGAACAGACCATCCATCACACTCATATCTCTCCAATTTAGAACGAAGGTTGTTGTGGGGGACCATGTCAAAGGCTTTAAAGAAGTCTAGATAGATGACATCCATTGCTCTTTCCTTGTCCATTGATGGAGTCACTCTATCATAGAAGGCCACGTGGTTGGTAGGCAGGACTTGCCCTTGGTGAAGCCATGCTGGCTGTCTCAAATCACCTACCTATCCTCTGTGTGCCTTAGCATAGCTTCTAGAAGGATCTGTTCCATGATCTTTCCCAGGCAGAGCAGTGAGACTGACAGGTTGGCAGTTCCCAGGGTCCCTCCTACCCTTCTTAAAATTGATGCAATGTTTCCCTTCTTCCAGTCATCAGGGACTTCACCTCGAAGCAGTGCACAAGTCTGGTGGCTGCCTCCAAAGTCCGAGTTCAGTTTCAAGGCTCCTCTTCTATTCTCCATGTAAATGTATTATGGTCTGTAAATCTCTGTACTCTTTTCAGCTCTGCTGGTTGCAGCTCCATTGTCTCTGGAAGTTGCTTTAACACCTGCCTTCTGGGCCAGCCAAAACACCATCTGTTGCGCAGCCTGGAAGGTCTATGAGCCACAGCGTTTTCTTATTTGCCCAAAATATAATGAATGCTTTCTCCCTGAACATGCCAGGACCAGCAGCCCTCCCAGGGCTGTGCTGTGCACTTGTTTTGCTCATTGAATCCCTTTGTTCCCACCCAGGCACAGAGGCCAGCCCCACACCAGCTCACAGTACTTGCTGCCTTAGAGGTCAGAATGAAACCTCCCCAAAAATGACTTGCAAACATGTGCCAAATCCACAGCCAAGGCTGCATGAGGTTTCTAATTGCAGTCTATGGGACAGAGCATGATGTTTCAGACCTCTTGTTACTCCCCAGTTTGGTTTTTTTTAATAGATGTCAGGGGGTGGGTTAGCGACAGGCCAGATCTCAGTGTTAGCAGAAAGCAAGTGCAGGACTCGGGGCCAAGGACCTGCACGTCTCTGCTCTCCCATTCACCCCATGCTCTGTCCCACTCCCGATCCCTTCTGTTTCCTTTATGCTCCTCCCCTCCTCTCCTGCTGTACATCAAGCCTCTTTCCTCTTCTAACTTTAAGGAGGAATTGGCACTGGAGTAATTAATTTGTTTATCAAGATGATAAAAAAGGGTGGGGGCAGGATGAGGGAGCTGATACATTCAAGTACTATGCCACAGCCCATGAGGAAGATGATCCTCAATGCTTGTCTCAGGATTGTCCTTGCATTAACTGAAGACAAGTCCTTCATCTTTGCCACAATGAAGGAAGCCCCCCAGCTGCATGCGAGAGACAGTAATCCTTATTGTAACACCTACAATAATCAAGCAGGTAATGCTGCTGTCATGTACCATTACTTCTTTTCTACCTGTAATGTTCGGACTTTAAGTTAAACACAAAAGGAGAACATTGAAAGGTGCAGGACTTGTCACAAAGATCCTGCAGCTTGTGTGCATCGATGCTTGGGGATGAGGAAACCTGTGTGGAGGCATTTGTCATTTATGGAGGCTGCTGACGTGTCCAGTTGGCAGAGTTCGGAGGTAATGAGGAAGGCTCTGCTTCAGCCTTAGACAAATTACTCTTTCATAAGACTAAGGTTCTAGTTTACTTTACATCTGGCCCTGATTCTCTACAGCTAGCCACATAGGTGAAATTTAAACATCTTCCTCACTGCAGCTTTGTGTCTACATCATCTGCGATTAGCAAACAGCAATCATTTTTAATGTTCTTTGGATAATGTTTTGGCTGCACTTCAAGCATTTTTATGTATTCTCATCATGATCTTTTTCTGTAATTAAATTTAAGATAATTAACATTTTCCTTACAGTCTGTATCTGAAAATCTTTTTACCCATGTTCTGGAACACTAAATTACATTTAGTAAAACCTTCACTGTATCCTAGAAAACAAGCGAATCACTGAAGGTCAAAGTCTTATTTTTATCCCATGTAAATAATAAATGATATTGCATGCAATAATGCAATATTTACTCCAAATTCTCAAATGGCATTTGACTGGAAATTGGTTTTATATAGCGATTTACTTCCCTTAATATCTAAGATGTACCAAATGTGCATTATAAATACAGAAGGTGAGGCGAGTCACTCGTTCAACAGAGCAATCCACTGTGAATTTGACGATAATGCAACTAACTCTGGTACTCCTATATTTTTAAGCGTGAAAAGATCAGAAAAGGAAAATTTGATGTCATCAAAATATCAATAGACACATCAGGAAAAACAAAGAATGCAATTACAGGCTCCAGCATTTGCATATTTCAGGCTTAAGATTTATCTAATACATATTTAGTATGTGTATTTTAATGTCACTTCAGCTTTAACAGATTGCAGCATTTCCAAAAGAACTATCATGAATTGTCTTTACTGAAGGAAAGCTTAATTCCTGTATCTGTATTTAAATTCACAGACTTCACTCCTATATTTACAAGTCTTGGTAAACTAATACTTAATATGATGGTCCATCTGCACTCAACACAACACTAAAGCAAACACAGGAAAATTTCTACTAATAGTTTTAAGAATAAGAAGTATGTATATGTGATGTATTTTAAATAGAAATAACAATTTCATAGTGCTGTTGCTAAGATTATGCAAGGAAATAATTTGTATAAGTTTCACTGATAATTGCTGAGATAGGTTTTGATAAATTTACATTAAAAGAAAAAATAACCTGAAATGACTTCAAATAGCTAATGTTGCAGAAGACATTTTAGTAAAGAGCCTTCAAAGTGATTATAGCCAGGATCAATATTAAATGTGTAAAAACGTCAACTTTTCTGTGATAACAGGATAATTCAAATTCAAAGCAGGCTGTCTGAACCCAGAACACCTTCTAGGGACTTTACACACTACCAGCAGCACAGCAAACCCACCCTTTACCAAGGTGTAGCCTGAGCAGCTGTACAGTCAGAAACTCCAATTGTATTTTCATTGAGAAAAGGGTCATCTTTCAATCCTTTACTTCCCAACCTCACAAAGGCCATTTTCTTGCAGGCACCATATTCTGCTACCTCTTCAAACTCACAAATGTTCCTTTATGTGTAATTCTTTAAGTTACTAATCTACCGTAAATAAATACGGAATTGAGAAAAGGTTCAAGTCAGTCATCATTCTTAGATATAGCTCCAGTGGTTCCTCTAAAATGGAGGCATTCATTATTAAAACCACATAATTTATTCTTGAAATGCTTACACCTATGTTAAGTGCAAATCATCCCTTAAGATCTCTAATGCTACCATAGCTGTTCATAATGCTAAGTATTCATCCTCCTATCTTTTTATGTCCCTCCCCTTTTATTTTGAAGATGATTATTTTTTCCCCCAAAGTTGTAGGCATTTGTTACGTCAGCGGGAACTCAATAGAAGATGGATACCTCTCTCTTCCCCAAGCTAACATTAAGTCCACCCTGCCTTTGTGAGAGACTAATATGTCCTGCTGATCATGCCTAAGAAACACCAAAAATCACATTACAGCATGCTGATGACCTGATCAAAGGTGCCTTAGCCCTGGGAGAGATACAGGCAGAGCTTCTGTGGAGCCTGAAACCCTCCCATGCATATAATCCCATCCAGAGCAGTGATTCATACCATTCACCCAAGTCCCACACAGACTACAGGGTGAGATAGAAATCTGTATGTGACACAAGAGAAGTCTGTACAAAGTGCTCAACTTCCATCCTTCTCTTTGTTTTCCTCCTGATTAATAAATCAAAGGTAGTTGTATTATTGAGATAGACAGAATTGAAGTTACACCTGTTGTAACAATTTGCAACTGATTCCCCATCCCTAGGAGTTGCTGAATTAATGTTTATGCCAACGCTCTAGTTCAGTGTTCAGCTGATTGCAACATTTAATACTGCTGTAATTTATTGTGAGTTAATATCAGCCTGTTTCAATGCATCCTTAATATAGAGACATTTCTGATGCTTTCTGCCATATGGTCTCTTTCTGATCCCAGAATTTTCACTCCTCCATGTCTGTGGGACATGAGAATGTCCTTACAGGTTTAGTCATTCTACCACACCCAAAACAGAGCCCAGCTCCACAGGCTTCCACTGTCACGTCCTCACCTAGCAAACGTGTCCAAAATTTTGAAGAAAACTATCAACTCATACAAGACAAACTTGGTAAGATAATAAAAATAAAGGTCTTACTTTTAAACAGGTGGAACATTCAGCAGCTTCTACTAAATGCACAGCATGCTCCTGCATTGAAAAAGGATCCCACTATTTATTTAAGAACCTAAGATTAACCTTTAAAAGCTTTTTTAAAGCATAAGACAACACCTTTCTGAAGGACAGACTACTTATTGTGAGCAAATTAAGAGCATACATAAATGTCTGCAAAATCAAGGCTTTTAAATAATGTAAGGTACTGTAGCTCAGTAACACAGAGGAGTACCAAGGCAAGGTGCAAATACCGCTCATAAGCAGGTGTGCTCAAGCTGCATTTCTGCCAATCAAACTCTGTATGAAAACACATCATGAATCCAGCTGTTGAAAAACTCCAAAGACTAAAAACAACTCCAACAAGACTAGAGTCTAATTTTTTATTTTTAAGTGAAAATTCTATATGAAGTGGGTTTTAATTTTGCTATACATAAAGCAATGTAAATGGGTGCCTGCCAAGCAGCAGGCTGGTATTGCCCCTGACAACTGATGTCCATAGGTAGAGGTCATTTCAGAAGAGAATGCTGAATAGTGTCTGATGGGAATCGCTCTGTGGTGTTGAGCACAACACTTTATGACAGCAGGATAATAAATGGATCAGAGATGTTCTACATTGGATCCTCTTCTACTGGCTTAAAATAAAGTTACTATCTGAGTTTGAAGCAGAGATATGTCTTTCTGAATGAGCTAGACTCCCAAGGAAAAGTAAACTACCAAGAAAAGCAGTATGATCATGAACTTTGATCATAATTCTTTGGTTACTAAATCATCTATGCTTATCTGAGTCTTCCTTTTCAACAAAAAGATGGGGATGAACAGAAACTCTCTACTGATATTGCGTGACAAGTTCAGCGTTTACAACACTTGTAAGGAGGCAAAAAGTTACCCCAAATAATCCACATGACATTCTGGAGGTAGACTCATTTTGCCAATCTGAGGGGTGACTACTAATCCTCAGACAGCTGGGCCACAGGAACTAGAGCTGAGGAGGAGAAAGTCCCAAAGAAATGTGTTCTCTAACACCAGTCCTGCAACACCAAGCTAGGGACTTGGTCTGACCTTGCAGCCTCTTCCATGAAGAACCATTTGATCAAATCTGTGATATCAGAATTTGAATGATAAAAACGATCCTTCTTGCAAATAAGTGATAAAGACTTCCCCCCCTCTCCCCTCTGCCCCAGTCTTGCTGTGTGCTCAGTTAGCTGACTGAGGATAATTTTTCCTACACACTTTTTGCTATGGAAACAAATAAACCCGTAGTACTAGTAGCAGCAGCTTGACAATATGACAGTTTCACAAATCTGCCTGTATTGAATGTATGAAGTACAGCAGAAAGTATTCCTTTAGCAATGCCGTGGTGCATGTGCAGTCAATCACATACTCTTGGGATTCTACCACGTATTTTCCCATCTGGCAAAAGCAAAAGGTCATTGAAACTGGAGAGCCAACACTTAAGCTGAAGTGCCCTACTGTAAGATCAGAATGATCTTGAGATACAACTAAAGTGAAGTGTTTAGAAGATGTGATAGTAGGAGGGACACTGATGTTTAGAGCAGAGGAATATATTCAGAATAATATAAAACAGTAATTCTTAGTAGTAGATTTTAAAAAAAAAGAGCTAAGAGTTGCTGGGAGGACTGACAGACACATGCCATTCAGTGAAGGAAAACCAAGGAGTGACATTTTAATAGCAGAAAAAAAAAGAAGCAAATTGGCTGTACATAGGCAAGAAGAAGAAATTAAAGACACAGGCTATGGTCTGTATGAAAACGCAGGTGCAGAGTGTGATCCAAAGGGTCTGTACCCGACTCATGTTGGGCTGATGATCTCTGAGTAGAGACTGAAAAAAACCCCTTAGGAACATGTCATAGTGGGATCTTAACACAATAACTAAGTAACTGTTCAGCTGAGGGAATTTTAACAAGACTGTAATAAAGCTCTTACTATTGTTCAGTCTGATCTATTAGAGAATCTTTTCTCCATCCAGCTTCATTTAAGCTTTTTCCTCCCTGCCCCTCCACCCTTTTGTCCCCAAGTAAATCCAATCAACTAAGTAGCCATTTAGTTAAAATCCTCTCAGGGTCAGAGCCCTCAATTCCTTCAGGACTCTTACAGTCCTATCATCATTTCTTCAACTCTGTTTTTCTAGAACATTGATTTTTTATTTTTTTTCCAGGGCCATTTGAAACGGCTTCTCTGGTAGCATTTGTGTAATAGCCCATTGTGTGGCAAGCACTGCCCAGGTCTGACACACACAGTTCCACATCAGAGTGTGCCTCTGTCTGTTAGAGCAGGCCACCACCATGGAGAGAACTGCAACAATTTTGATTGCTTTATTTATTTTTTTTTCCCCATTTTTGACACAGAGATTAATGCTGTAATTCTCTGAAGTCTGTTGAACAGCCTGAAGAATGTGCATGGGTCTAGCTGTTATAGGTGACAGTTGATTCTCACAGTAATGTAGTGTGAAGATAGAGGGTCAAATCAGCAGAAATTCACACAGATGTTTCTGGCTCTTCAGTATATCTTGGATCTGCACAAATATCTGATCTAAAATATGAGCTGAGGAGAAATTCTCTCAATAACTATAGCATTTTTCTCAACCAAAAACTGTGAGGAGGCAGCATGCATTGATGGAAACCAACATCAGATCCAGCCAGGACTTGCAGTAGCTAAGACAGAAAAGGCAGAGGCCAATACCATGTGGATCATGGGGGCTATTATGAAAACAGCAAGCATCTATGATGGGAAACTATGACCACAGATAGTGGGACATCACAAGAAGTAGGTGGCATTGCATGAAGCTGCCAGCCAAGATAGGCACTTTTTATACAGCAATAGGTGGTGGTATCTTTCCCACACCCCAGAAGAGTGGGATGCCATTTTGCTTGAGAAAGTCTTGGGTGAGAACTACAGCGGGTAAAACTGCTGAGTTTGAAGGCACAAGCAGAATTATCACAGTTAAGACAGCTCACACTCTGTTTTTACTCCAGGGTAGCCCCATCACTCAACACAAAATAGCCCAGCACCCCTCAGTAACTGATTACATATTGCCATCTAGTTGGAGCTGTTGAACTGATTGTAATTGTTTTCCTGTGTTTTCCAGTGGTATTACTGTTGTGTTTGGCTGAGAAATAAAAATGGGAGAAAGTGCTGTTAATAGGTCCTGGCATGAGCTAATTGGAACAACATGTTATACAATACTGCTTATTACACTGCACTGCTCAGTCTGATTTTCTGGTATGGCACAAAGTACATCAGCCAAGCACCTTGGTTCCAAGTAATTATCCCCTAGCATGAGAACATGAGTAGCCACAACAGAATTTGATAGGCTTTAGCACATTTGTAACTCCAAATAACCCTCTTCAGCTGCACTTCTGGAGCAGCATTAAACAAAGAGCTACAGGTTGAACTTTTGTCCTCTCTCCGAAAGAGCACAAGAGCTGGAAAACCATGTATGTTAGTAGAAAGGGTCTTCTACCATCATAATTTAAATTTCCAGTATTGCTGGGGTTGTGATTGTAAGCAACTGGAACAGTCTGAAGGCCAAACTTTAAGAACCAAGTTGCCTTAACGCAGTCCTTAATTTGGGATGCTAATAAAATAGAGTAATTTTCACAGACTTACATAAGGGAGTAAATGAAAATGCTTGTTTTAAAAGCAGGGATACTATCATTTTGGCTGCATGGCCATGTACAGAACTCAGAAGTATTAGGTTGCTGAAATTTACTGCCCATTACTTCTTTCCTGTCTTGAGTATACTGCATTTAAATGCAACAATGAGCTAACATCTGTATATTCCACAAAGGAGAAGGCTGATAAATATTAATGAAATTTGCTCCTCATGTATCTTATGAATTTTTATGTATTCTTTCATCATGGGGCATCATCGTACAACTTTCACATAAATGATTGCAGAGATCCCATTTCAACCTTGAGTTTCCACTTTGCACACAAGCCCCCACAGAGCGAAAGGCAACAGAGCACACATTCGGCCGACAACTGACTATTGAAAAGCCTCTAGCCCTTGCAGAAGAGGCCTTTTCTTGTCTTTTTAAAGAACAGTGGTAAGATGAATTCTCTCCCTAAATAGATTAATTTTAACTCAGCAGCAGTGGAATGAGTCCTTACTAGATTACCTTGAGATAAGCACACTGTCCCCTGCACCTAACCATGCAGCTACCCCCCATAAAACAACAGATCAACAGTATTAAGCTGCATTTCATGGTGTGTAAGAGGAAAGAAAAATGTCTACTGGTAAATAAGACCATCCTTGAATACACCAATATCTCCCAAAGGTAAAATGCTTACTCTTTTCCTCCTCTTCTGTATTTTTCCCAATTCCAAACAGTTGCTGTTGATTCAGGATTCATAAGCATTTTTAGAAGAGAATAGCAAAGCTCCCTTTTGATAAATGAAACCCACTCCAGAATACTGTGGCTGCCTGAGCCTTGCAGAGGGAAGCTTAAACAAAAACCTAAAGTTAACTCTTTGACCAAATGTAAAGTGTAACTTGTGGTTTTTGCTCTAGGTATCAAAAGTTCACTCCCCACAGAACAACTATTTTATAAGCCAAGAAAGTATGGTGGGGTTCTTTAACCTTCTAGGTTAATATAATTAATAAAAAGGAAAGAAGAAAAAATGTACCTATAAAATACAGAAACCATCTTATGACAATTTCTGTTGTATCCTCTTAAGTTACAAAACCAATCTTAGCATTTCATGCATGAAATATGCGATTTTAAAATTACTCTATAGAAACATATATGCAGCCCTTAAGATTTATTACCCCAAGGAAAAACTTCTATGCTGAAAGGGTTATCAAAGACTGAAATAGACTGCCCAGGGAAGTGGTTGAATTGCCATCCCTGGATGTATTTAAAAGCCATCTAGATATGGTGCTCAAGGATATGGTGTAGGCCCTGATAAAGTAAGATAACAGTTGGATGTGGTGATCTCAGAGGTCTTTTCCAACCATAACAATTCTGTGATTCTGAGTATTGTTTGCCATTTCCTTGCCATATGTTAAAGTCAAGACAGTTGAATTCTTTAACCCTAGGGATCAGTACTTGTTTTGGGGTGACACTAGGCACAAAATGCCCACCACCTCACCCTTCACTGTCAGTGAATCTTTGGGTTTTGGCCCTTTCATAGCCAGGTGAACCATATGATGCACATAAGAGAATCATGTTTCTGTAATCTTTGTTCATTACTGAAAGCTCCATTGTATCTAATCACATTATTGCTTTGCTATTAACAAAGTCATCGTTTATCCAAAATCAAGCAAAGATCCTGAACAGAATCTCAGTCTTACTGACATGTACCAAAGTAGCTCAAACACACAATTTAGAAAACAGTGCACACACCAGAAATATCAAGTAATGCCTGCAGTAGAAGGCCACTCATGAAGGTAATCACTCCAGACAATGGGAGCAGACCTGCTGAGCTTGGAGGAGTCAGAGCTGACAACAGGGAACTCTGTGAAGGTCTCTGCAGATGTGTGAGGAAGATCACAAGGGTGATCTTCCTCATACCTCTCTAAAATATGTGTACTTGTAGAGACCTCGCTGGCTCAAAGTGATGTTATTGTACCATGGTGTTTTCAAAGGCATGAGCCTGAAAAAAGTGTAGTGGAAGCCAATTTTTTTTTTTACTTTTTTATTTTCAAAAACATGCCAATAGTTATAGAACACAGAGGTTTCTTACACAGTCATGACCTTACAGCTGATCAAATAACTTAGAGCCAGATTCAATTTAGTCTATTGGACAATCTCTCTTTTTATATCAAACTCTGTCTCTTCTAAAAACGCAATGTAATGCAACTCTTTAAAAATGCACTGATTCCACACACCATACCACCCTCCCATATTCCTCCTTTCATTGGAGACACATGAGGAAAAAGTATGGTTGACCTACTGCAGCATTCACCCCTCTGCTATAAACAAAGAATTTACTGAAAATGATCAGTGCAAAGACAAAACCATCAATTTCAGCCAATTCTACCCAAGATATTTTTATCTTTAATTCTTTCAAACTGAACAGAAGATACTATCACAGTCCTTTTGTAGATATTTTAGTAATAAATAAGAAATTGCATTAATTTTCAGCAACAGCATAGTCATAAGGGATGAATTCTGCCATACTGAGGAGATGACCTATTTTCCATTTTTAATGAAGTATTGGCTGTGCAGTCGACATTGTCACCTCTCTCAGGAAAAAAATCCCAAAAGACTAATACATTGATATATGTCTGCATGACTTCCAGTAGTGGCTGGATGGTATGTTGCGAAAGCAAAAGGCCTAACAAGTCACCTATGCTTCCATGCACAAGATGCTGGCAAACTCAGGACTGCTCTTCACCTGTAGCAGAGATGGGATATTTCTTTTTTTTCTTCCATTAGCTTGCTTTCTAGTGTAACTGAGCACAGAGAAGTTACTGACAGACAGCTATTGTCTTTTTCCTACTTTCACTGATGCATGCCACTGAAATGAACCTCTAAATATTCCTCAGTTGCCATGGAAGCTGTGGGAAGAGCAAAATTACCCCAATACAGTTAAGGGACCTGATAACCAAAGGCCTTAATAATGAACTTTCTATCTGTCTTGAATGATTGAGCAAGTCAGGTTGAGAGAAAATACCAAACTGCCCAAACATTCTTACCCACTGACATTTCCCAATACAGATTGTCTAGTTCTAACTCTGTCCATATTTTCACTGAAAACATGATTTTGCCTGATGGCAATTCTAAAATGTTTCCATTTGTTCTGATTTGATTTTTGTTTTAAAGATTTAGATTCACGATTACCTTGGTACTGTGTTACCATAGAAGATTGCTGATAATCTGATTATTCAGCTGGAAAAGGCGTTTTAGAGATGAGTTTGACTTCGAAAAGCAAACTCATTTCAGTGTTGAAAGGCCACAAACTTTATACAGCCTTCATGAGGGCTGAGAAATCATCACCACAGACCCAATCCTACTAGCAATGAATCTGTCAGCAAACAGCCTGCACAACAGATAACACGTTCAGAAGCTGAATAGAAAAGAACTGCATTTTTGCATAAGACCAGGGTGTAACAGCTGATTTAAACATACTGACAGTATGGATAGTTCTGTTAGGAACATATTTGTGGTTTATAATGAAGAGAAAATAGATTTCTTAATATAGAAAACATACTGCCAAGTTCTTTCCTTATGCTGTTACATATTAATGAGATAGCAGCATCAGCACTACCATATCAGAGTAAAGTTTATGTTAGAGAGAAAAAAACCCAAATCAACAGCATCTAAACCAGTCAGTATAACTTTAGAGTATCGAATCTTGGATAAAAATGGATGATGGCTTTTTTCACCACCTTATGATACAACATAGGTCTCACTGGTAAGATCAGTAAAAGGTTTAAACATCAGCCCCTACCCCAGTCCTGTAAAAGTGAAGCCAACGTAATTTTATTGTAAAAGACTGGTTGTGTTTGACACCGTTATACAAGTTAAACAGCCTTTCAGGTATGCATTCATATTGAAAAGCTACATAGCATTTAGCCTTGGAAACTGTGTGCCCAGTTGCCGCCAGTTCAGAATCCGTGGGAAATCAGATGAAAATTAGTATCTCCATAGTGTGCTCCTACATTGTCTAATCTGAGATGACTATTAAACTAAAATCCTAGTAAATTAAATAATGTCAGCATTTTGAATTGCAAATTTGCGTGTTTATTGTTGGAATTGCTAATATCATGCTAATTATATTTAAACTGTAAAATATATTTAAATAAATTT
>WUAM01000164.1:564210-593645 GCA_024336885.1 Actenoides hombroni | reverse complement strand
TACCCTTTTGATTAATCATTGCTGATATATTGTACATCAATAATTAAATATCTTCCAGAAATGTCAATGCCTATCAGAAAATGACTTAGGTGGGAACACATTAGCCCTATAATTTACCTAATATTTATCTTTAATGCCAGAATTAATGAACCTATTTCTTACAAATGTTAGCAGTGAATTACGTGTTTAAAACATAGATCATGAACCTGCAGATAGCGGGGGTGGGGGGAAAGGTGTAGAATGTTCTGAAGACCATCTGAGGTATTTTTCAAGGGATTATGGAATGTGTGTTATACAACGAATTATAGAATAACTGCAATAGGTAAAAAAAAAAAAAAAGCGGCAGCATTGTAAGTCTCAAGAATATTCTAACAGCAGCAGCATTTCTTGAGTTGCCTACAACCAGCGTGAATAATCACTCTTATCGTTCAACTGGAATGTTTCAGGCTAGTCATGAAGAGAAATATGTTTATAAAATATGTTAGATCTTGTCCTTCTTTGAAAAGAGAAAGATTTATTTTTTTAAAAAAGATTTATTTCTACATCTCTTGAACAGCCACTGCACAGAATTGACTTTTAAAGGAACTAATCTTGCAGAAGGATTAATAAAGGGATTTGGCATTTATAGGACTAATATGAAGATCTACAATGACATTAAATAGAACAGAAATACTTCAAGGTATCCTGGGGTCAGGAAGGAACTTTCCCTTAGAACAGCTTATTCCATAATTGTCCACTGTGGGAGTTTTAGCACTTTCCTCTGAGATCTAATACTTTCCACTGCTGGAAATGGAAACACCAGGACAGATACATAATTGTGCAGATTAAATTTGGAAATACTTTTTTTTTTATGGTAAAATCTTTTCTATCTACTCATTTTTTGCAAGAACTGCTCATACTTATTTTGAGGACTCAGATCAAATAGTGACTCAGCACTGCTGAGAAAATTGTAGGCGTAGCTGCCCTCCTGGCCACTGCCAGTAGCTGAAACCACTTGTCAGCTAACTCTCCATAAAACAGTTCCATTCAACTGGGTGTGTAAAACAACTGACTCCAGCTGTAGCTGGTCCATACCTTTTACACATAGAGCAGACGCAGCTCTAAAAATGCAGTGGATCTCATTCTCAAAAGTTTCATGTTTTATGGAGAGAATAAGAAAACTTAGCTATGTTGCAAAGTAATTTTAAAAACTGGGAGAGAGGATATACAAGTAGCATATCCTGAAGCAAAAGTATCTCTGAAAATATAAATCATTTCCTATTCATTTATTTCTCGAGTATATTTTTGGTTATATTAATTGCTTGGAAACAGATCCAAATGCTGCCAGAGTCAATACACTTTTGGAATATTCTTTTTTTCTTCTTCTCTGCTTCTCAACCTGCTAAGAAATCTCAAGTGAAGTCAGTAATGTTTGCTGTTGTTGCTGCTGTTGAAATTCTAGGGGGTATTAGTCAGAAAATGTCAGACAGAGAGCTAATGAAAAAGGAAGTTATTATTGTCTTGTCTGTATTCTCCTAAAAAAAAATAAATCTAGCACAAGCATCCCTATTTTGTAAAAGGAACCAAGACATTAAAACCACCTGAGAAATACAGATATAAACTCCGCACCTCCTATCCCTGGGGATTAAATATTCTGATGCTCACTGGGAGCATGTTGCCATTTTCTCAATTCTGAGCATGAAATACTGCAGGCATTCAATCACCTTTATTATAAAACATAATAAAAATCACACAGTATAGCTGCCATCCACAGTCCTGGTGAAGACTCAGGAGACTGAAGAGCTAAGACTCATTTCCAAGAGATCCATGCAAGGACTGTGAGTGAAATACAGAGTGAAGGAGTGGACTTCAGGAATGATTATTAAAACTCTGCACATTTAATTAAGGTTGTAAGCTTAACAAGAGGCTTTATCTGCCTAGGGCAGTCTAAGGCTAACACTACAAACCTAGCACTAGCATAGACCTGTTTGCCAAGTAAGAACTGTGACAGGTACGAAAAAGGGATGAGAATGACCAGAGATTAGAAACGCTCTCTTGTTCCTCTATTCTGCTTTGTCTTCTAAGACAGCAGTTTCAATGCTCAGGAAAATCAAATAATTGCTCTCACTTCAGCATTCAGACCAAACCCAGTCAGGATCTTCACATCAGTGTTCCCAGTATACGGCATAGAGTCTATGCCTAGCAGATACTGCTGGAGAATCTAGAAATACAGCAAAAGGCACTATTCCATAGTATAAAGAAAGGTGGCGGGTGTATTATGTACGATTTTTAAGATTTTCACGTGAGGTTAAAAGAATATTCTGATATTTCTGGAATTAATGCCTCTCTGAATTAGAAAATATTGAGCAATGTTCCGCCACTGGCATGATTTAGAAAATCCACTTTTGGGCACGCTACATTTTGCCAGTGTTTATCACAATTAAAAGCAGGCATTGTATTTCTCTCAGTATTGTGTAGCTTCTAGTTGTTAGATACCTTTTGTCGGTTGCAAAGCCCTCTAACATCACTGTTCTGTTCTCTGTGTGATTACCACTAACCTAATGATTTAGGTGTCTCTCAATCATTTTCTTGATCAACTGAACCAGTTAAGATCATTTAGCCACTGCAAGGCTCTCTCCTGAGATCTTTCCAATTTGCCAGTTTTCTTTCTGTACTGAGATCATCAGAACTAGACACGGTACTCCTTCAGCAGTCATACCAAGTTCTAAATTTTAAGTTAAATAAAAATCTAAAGTTGGTAAGTGTCCATCGATTACAGATTACATGAAACATGTGATGTCACTCTCACTGTTGCCTTGGGAGATTACGTTCAACTGATAAGTGCTGTGAATAAGAGATGCAACATTGTTCTTCACTATGATGTGATTAAGAGATGCAGAAAGTTCTTTGCTCTGAGGGTGGTGAGACACTGGAACAGGTTGCCCAGAAAAGTTGTGGATACTCCATCACTGGATGTGTTCAAGATCAGGTTGGATAGGGCTTGTACAACCTGGTCTAGTTGGAGGTGTTCCTGTCCATGGCAGGGGCATTGGAACTAGATGATCTTTGAGACCCCTTCCAACCCAAACCATTCTACAATTCTATGAATTGCTGTTTTCCCAGATAACATCCCTCAAACAGAGGAGGACCATTACATTCCTTTTCAACATTTGAATTCCACCTCTGCAAAGGGAGGGAAGATTTTGTCCTACATACTGCAGTCACATGTTCCTTGGTTTACTCACCTATTGAGAGTTTGTTTTGGTAAAGAAAAACCTGATCAGCCCAAGACTCAAGAAGTATGAGGACAGGTGAAATTACTTATCTAACCCTGTCATACAAGGAAGTCTCAGTGCTGTATATTAAACAGTCAGGCACTTCCTCTTCCCTGATAAGGGCAAACTACTCATATGAAAAAGGGCTCTTCATAAAAAGGGTTGACTAGACAGAGGAATGGAGGTATAAGTGGGATTAAAAGCAGTTTGTCAACCATGACGAGCTTTTTAACAAATGGCTGAACTGATGTACAAAGGCTAATGGTAAAGTTTTTCTAGAAGCAAGGAAAATTTTCAACAAATTTCATAATTAAACGAAATGTAACTTGGAAGCTGCAGACAATTTCCCAAATATTTTTACAAACAAAATAAAGATGAAGGCATCTGGTGTGGAGAAAAAAACCACAGTGTTATGAGATTAGGACAACTCTGGGCAGCCTAAAGAATTACTTACTGCTGCAGATGCTGACAATTTATGGCCATTGGTTTCGTATAGACAGGTGAGAGACCAGGTGCAACCCAAAGACCTTCGCAAGGGTAGTAATAAAGTGTGTACCCACAAGAAAGGGAAGCTGAATGCACAACCCCATCAGGACACTGACCATCCATCACCGTGCAAATGCTTGCAGCTTTTTGAAATGCTGCATACCTCTTGAGGTTTGCTGCGCTTGTGACTAATCTTACTTTGGATCAAGACTGAAAAAAAAAAAAAAAAGATAGGCTAGTCTTACTCTCAATCAGATCATCAAGATCCTGTGGATCAGCCTGAGCAGTGCTGAAAGTAGCAAACCTCATTCCTGATTTGGAGTACTCAAAACTGATGAGGAGCACTTCAAACCTAAGAAAGAAAATACTAAGCAAGTACTTCACACTGAATTGCAACATCTTAACAGTTCAGAAAGACTGCAAATGTACAGGCTACAGGATTCTGCAGGCACCTGCTCACAAAGTGATTTTTCAAATACGTCCACTCGTCTCCTAACTTTATGTAAACAGCAAATTACAGTCCTAAGGCGGCCCAGTTCCTTTCTTCTCTTCTAAAAAAGGAAGTCACTAACAGTTTGGATATGATCCAACATTTGAAAGCTTGGCATTTCTCCTTGGAGTTTCAAAGGCAAAGACAATGCTGTTTTAAGTTCTGCTATCTAGCTGTCTCTTCTTTTACATTATATGGGGACTGAGCTGCAGGAGCTACACTGTAACTTGTTTGTGCAGTTGCTATTTGGCTGCAGCATGATTTTTTCCCAACATGTTTTACATATATCAGCAAAAGGACTTTAACATGCTTTTTAACTTTAACATTTTTTTTTCAGAGAAAAAAAAACCCTATATTCAATACTGCCCCTTCAGTACTCTATTCCTTTTTAACCAACTATCATTCATTGTCCTCAGGGTGCTCATTAATTCTTAAGTCTGAAAGATATCCATCAACAGTATCATAAAATCATAGATAGCTATAACTGGAATGTCTCTCTCTAAGCATGACTTTATCTTTTATAGTTTAACCTCTGTGATTAACTCACACTTCTGTGCATCTTGTAGCATCTTTTACGCAAATGGAAGAATTTCTTATAGAAAGATCTTTTCTTAACATTTAACATATCTTTCCTTGTCTCTCCAGAGTAATTACACTGGCAGCACAGTTAGACTGTGCCAGTGAATACCTAGTAAAACACATAAAAGTGCT
Organism: Actenoides hombroni; assembly: GCA_024336885.1. NCBI lineage: Eukaryota > Metazoa > Chordata > Aves > Coraciiformes > Alcedinidae > Actenoides > Actenoides hombroni. Next base: position 588,704 of record WUAM01000164.1, on the reverse strand, counting down.
TATATATTTGTGAAGTTTCAGTGCCATATCTGGATTAAGTATCATAGAATCACAGAACATCATGTTGGAAGGGACGTCAAGGATCGTCTGGTCCAACCTTACTTGGCAAAAGCACTGTCTAGATAAGATGGCCCAGAACCCTGTCCAACTGAAACTTAGAAGTGTCCCATGTTGGGGAATGCACCACTTCCCTACAGATATTATTCCAATGGCTGATTGTTCTCATTGTGAAAAGTTTTCCTCTTGTGTCCAATCAGAATCTCCCCAGGAAAAACTTGTACCCATTACTCCATGTCTTTTCCATGTAACTTGTTATAAAAAGGGAGTCTCCATCTTTGTAGTCACTCTTCAAATTCTGGAACATGGTGATAAGGTCTCCCCTATGCCTTCTTTTCTCAAGGCTAAACAAACCCAGTTCTCTCAGCCTTTACTCACATGGCAGGCTTCCCAGTCCTCTGATCATCTTTGTGGCCCTTCTCTGTAGGCTAGGAGAAGGTTATAGCTTTTCAAAACCAGCCTGTGAAGTTTTAATTAACTCATGTTTTCAAGCCATCGGATTGCGACTTAGAAGATGTAATTACTATTTGGACCACTAATGTAATTTTTCCTCCAACTTAAAGAAAAAATGGTTTATATAGGAGATTATAAAAAGGATTAGAATGATTCAGACAGCAATCTAATGACAAAAATTTAAAACATTCCACAGCTTTGCAGACATCTGTTAAGTTTCATGTAGTGAACAATTTTCTGCTCCTCTCCCCCCAACTAAAACCCTGCCCACAAGTCACAGCTCAAGCCTGTTGCAGACAGAGGAGATTTCTGATTATTCAATGCTTACCATCACTCACTGCAGATGAGCCCAAACTGCAGCCCCAAACCATTTATCTCCAACTACCAATATCTGCCAAATTCAAGCAGGATGTGTCAAATAGTGGCGTTCAATATAACCAAGCTACAAACCGTGTAATCAGAAATCCATTTACAAACTGCTACTGTAAAATAAGTTTGCTTTTCCTGCCAATTGAGCCACAAATTCAAATTCTTATTAGTAGAGATTACAGATGGTGGACCAATAATGGTATGGTGTTACTGCAAACTAAAGTTGTAGCAACATAATTACCACTGTTTTAGCAGCATTAATGTAGGGTAACTACTAAGCTCACTCATCAGAAGCTAAGCAAGGGGCAGGAGAAACAATTCCCCAAGGCTCATCCATGTTTCAAATTTACCAGTATGCCATTTGCCAACTCTCTGTAATGTTTTACAACATACCACTGATGACAACTGTTAAAGAACCTGCACAAGGTGAACCTGCTTTAGCAGGGGGGTTGGACTAGAAGATCTCCAGAGGTCACTTCCAAGTACTACCAAGTACTTCCAAGTACTCTGTGATTCTGTGAACATTAGTGACTAGCTCAGGTACATTGAGGAACTACTGAAGGCAGTGCTGTAGCTGCATAGTCAGAGCTTCACAGATTTCCCTTACCTTTGTGTTCACTTCCAACTTAATTTTGGCACGTTAAATTCTATTGAAATACCCACATACACACCTTTCCCAGCTTGAGACCTTAGGCTGAACAGCTTGCTTCAGTTCAATTATTATTCAAGCACTGATAGCCAACATTATCCTAGATGAAATGCAAACCAAGTGAGAAACAGATTCCACATAAAGAAGCTTGAAAGTTAAAAGAAAATGAAATCAATCCTCAGCCTTTCAACTCCTTAAAGTGGTAGGCAATAACAGGGCTGCCAAACCAGAGTAAACCTGAAAAGAAACATTTTGCAGCCCATGATTGAAAGAGAACATAAAAAGATGTCAGGTAGATGGATTCTTTATTGCTATTTTATATTTGAAACCAGCAAACAAGGCCACATTGTGGCTGAAGACATGAAATTGCAACTCTTCCATCTATTTTAGGAGACCGGGCTGATATTGCTAACCTTGTTGTCTGATCATGATTGCACCCCTTCATCTTTCCTATACATTGATCAGCTGTTTCACTTGAGAGCAACTTGTCACTAACATCTCTAGAGATTTATATTTATATGCATGTCCTTTTCTCCCCATTATATTTTTATTGCAAACAATCTATGAATACAACAAGCGTGTTAGCAGTTAATATAGCTGCATAGCAGGGAGAAGCTGATACCAGGATCTTATATCCAACAGAAGAGACTTGCCCTTTTTAATGTTTTCCAAAGTTGGGTCATCATGAACTGTGGTAGGCTGATGCTGTCTGACAGCTAAGCGCCCTCTCATTCCACTCACACACATAAACCACCCCCCACCCCACCCCCCCCCCCAAAGTGGGATGGGGGAGAGAATTAGAAGGAAAAAGCAAGAAAAACTTGCTCTCATTCTTGCTGGTTAAATAAATACAGTATAATAAGTGAAGAAAAAAACCAAATAACCAAGTGATACAAAGACAATCACTCACCACCTCCTACCAGCAGACTGATGCCCAGCCAGCCTCTGAACAACATCTGCTTTGGGAAAACCACCCACCACTATATTACTGCTGCTCAGTTCAGGTCAGCTGTCCCAGCTGCCTCCCCTCCCAGTCCCTTGCCCATCCCCAGCCTACTCTCTGGGGCAACAGACTGAGGAACAGAGAAGGCCTTGAAGCTGTGGCAGATCTGCTCAGAAATGGCTAAAACACTGGTGCACTAACCACACTGGTTCAGCAACAAATCTAAAGCACAACACTGTACAGGCTGCTCTGAAGAAAATTAACTCCATCCCAACCAGATCCAAGACAAAAATCCATCCTGCAGCATTCTCATCTTCTGGTTGCCCTCTCCCTCAGCTCTTTCAGAAGAACAGATGTCCAAACAACTCTCTGCTATGTTTTCCTATTCTAACTTGGATTTCTCCAACCAGTTAATTTTCCTTTTCCTGAAAACCAGTGTACTTCAGCATTTTAAACACATCTCATTTTAATATGAAAAACAATTCAGTAAAATTAACAAAAAAAGAAAGGAGAAGAATATGCATGTTCCCAACTTCATCAAAAAGAAGCCTACTGAGTGAATCTACTGAGTATATTGCCCTGTGAACTCTCCCATTTAACTGAAGAGCCAAATACATCAATATTCTTCCAGTTCAGTTCTATACTGAATGAATCAGGGAATTAGTTTCCTATCTGCACCAGAACTTCAAATTCAGTGAAAATGAAAGAGTGTAATCCAAGCTTTTTTTTTGGTTGTTTGTTTTTGGTGTCCATGAGCGGAAATGGGACAGATACACTGATATGGGAGAAATGAGACACGTGATTTGGCAACAAAGGCTAAGAAACCACAAACTCTGAACTCGGTCACAAATACCACTTCCCTTTGGCCAAAGGATGGATTCTTATACACTACAGACTAATTGCTGCCTCAAATGCCTGGGAGAGTTATGGCTGAGCAAGGACACAAAAGAAATTAAATCCTCCGTATCTTGAGACCACCCTATGAGGAAGCTTCTTCCCTCTGATGGGAAACAAGCACTCTTTCTTGAACAAAAGCAGGTATGGTTCTGGCTGCACACATCTGGTCTTCGTCTTTGCTTGTTTGTAAGAGGTATGACCAGAAAATTGTCTGGTCTAAGCAATAATGGAGGTGTGAACTTCCACCTGTGTGCACATGCGTAACTCATGACTATGCCAACCTGGTTCCTTTTATTAATGCTTCCTCAGAGCTTCTGGGTTAACACAGGAACCTGCCAGTGCTGCAGAAGGGCCTTTGTGACGGTCTTACCATGAGTACAAATGGACTAAGCTCCACTAATGACATATGACTGCATTAACACTCAGTATCACAGGTTGCACAAAGAGCCATGTTGCACTATCATACTGTATTTTGTAATACCCTATATTCTACCTTTTAACCCGTGGGGTGATAATGAAAACAACTTTTTCTTTTATGCAGTCTATAAAGACAAGATGTAGATGCCTGATTTGATATGCAATCAGCATAAATCCTGAGAGTGGACACTACACACTCAGGATGTTCTTCTTGTGCTTGGGAACATAGCGCTGAAAACCACTCATTTCTTCTTAAATATTTTCTTTTCTAAAAAGTGCCACGTTATCAGATGTGAAATTTTCTAATTTTTTTTAATGCTTCCTTTTTCTTCTCTCTAGAAGACTCTTAGCTTAGCATATCAGACAACCGCTTCACTTTCAAAGCTTAGCCTTTCTGTCTGCCAAGCGAGTATCTCTACCATGTGGTGACATATTCAGTAAAGTGTTATCCATTGTTTTTTTACTGGGGGAAGAAAAAAAAAAAAATCTTCACTTTTTCTCTTTGGCATATTGCCCAACTAGCAATGTGAAAAATGAAAACAACTTCATGGGTAAAAGAGAAGACATGGAAAAAGGTAACAGACTAAAAAAGGAGGGAAAAGTTGGGGAAAATAGAAATTAACATTTTAGTTTGGAATATTTGCAAAACTTTTAAAGGAAAATTCCTTTTCAGAAAGAGGTAAACCTTCTTCAGAGAAGAGCTCTGAAGAAGTAGAAACTACCTTTTGTAAGGAATCATCAAAAAAAGCTTCTGTTAACAGTTTAGGATGCCCTAGATCTATCTTTCAGATAATAGACTAGAAAGGGAACAGCAAAGCATGGCTGGATATCACATCTTTTATTCTATACAACTAAGGCAAGTAGGGAGCAGCCAGTGAGTTTCCACAATTGCATTGTGACTTGGACCGGATTTCTAATGCTAAATTGATAGGTGTTCAGATACTAGTGTGATAAGTAGGCTATAAATACACAGAGGCTGACAGCTTAAATAGTTTGCTAAAATAGACAGCTCTAAGAGCTATTCTGGATAACAGTTTATCTATCCATCCATCCAAACTCACTCTCTAAGCTGTTGGTCTGAGTTTTCAGACAGAGTATTTTAGCAGGATAGCTTGTTGAAACTCAGCTATAGTAGCTATAACAGAGAGATAGATATATATAAAACAAATATGGAAGCTGAATTAGGTATTTGGTAATACTGAGAGAGCTCCAGGAATCGTGGAGAGAAAAAAAAAAAAAAGAAAAAAGAAAAAAAAAAGGTGAGTACAAAAGTGTCAGGAGTTAGGGCAGATGACAGATACTTTCTATTAACCCCTCTCCTTCACCAAAGTGGAAGAGAAAGGGAATAAAGGAGTGAGACTTATGGATTAGAAAACAAAACTAACCCAGCTTCAATGGGATAATGACAATAAAATAAAATATATACAAATATATACAAAAGTAATATCTATCTGAGCCCCTCTGATGGCCGTTAGGTCACCGTCACCACTGATGCTCTGAGCGGGCACTGGTGAAGTCCCAGACTGGACACAGCAGCAGTAGATAGGAACTGGACACAGGAGCTGGATTCTGGAACTGGGTACAGAAACATATGGATGGAAATCAAGGGCAGAATGGACGCTGGCCATTGAAGAAGAGAGCTCAACCCTCCTCTTTATACTGAATATGACATATATGGGATGGAATACCTTGTTGGTCAGTTTAGGGTCACCTGTCCTGTCTGCTCCACCCCACAGGTGTGGCCTCTTACTTTCTGCACTCCCAACATGGCACACAAGTTTTAGCAGTGACCTTGGTGTCCACAGGAGCAAGTACAGGCAAGAGCCTTTCTGCGCACCAATCCTTGCTAGTAAGTCTAAATATCAAGTGTTATCACTGCTAGAAGCAGACACTGTCTGCAGAAGATATGTTAAATTGAGAAAGTGCAGATAGAAGAAACTGAGCTGAAAAGTAAAATCAATGAAGAGAATTTGTTCTGTTCTAACTCAAACCAGGACAGGACAACTGAAGGCCAAGTCTGCACCTCACAAAAGAAATAGAAATAAAAGTCCTGCTGATGGCAACTACGTTTTCTCATAGCTTTCTGCTTTGGAAAGTATGTGCCTTGAAAATCCACATTCAATATGATCCCAATCCAATTCTTTCAGTAGTGACTGCAGTGCAGATACATCATTCCTACCTGCAACATTGACAGCATATGGGTTTGTATGGACTGTTCATCTACACTAGTGCTCTGAGTGACAGGGAATATCATTATCTCAGTTATTCCCCTGCTTTAAATGTCCAACATGTCCTTCGGCTCAGAAATTTATTTTTTTTTTCAACTACATTTTTCTGCGATTTGCTGTATCTTATCCTTTAATATTTGCAATGGGGTTTCCCAGTCACTGATCCAGAGCAAACGTGTCCAGTGAAATATTTCTGTCACCATTAGGAAACCTAATTTCCAGGACACAGTCCATCCCTTCCCCATGTCCCCTTTCAGCTCTTCACAGATTCATATCCCTGCAGAAACCTTAAAATAATTAACGCCATAACTGGATTTTACAAGCTAATTGGAGTTCTGTGTCTTGAATACTTTTGTGCTATCGAATAAAAGCTACATGGTAAAGTAAATCACACTACATGACAGCTAGATAGCAGAAGACACTTAAAGGTTTTTCATATAACAAGTTGCAAGTGGCCAGCTGTTTTTCTGTCTTTATGGTAAATCCTGCTTTGAAAGATTGCTGCCTAGAAGGCAGGAGCTGACAATGATTTGAATCTACTAGCCATCTCTGTAGATCAGATGACATTATTACCAGTGGAATCAGTATTCCATTCACATACTCTTATTTTTCCCTCTTGCAAAGTACTTTACAAGAAATAATATGGAAATATATACATTGATAGACTACAGTTACATATGCTATGTTCATCCATTTACATGTTTCAGCATAGCTTTCTACTGGGTTGTATATAACATGCATACACACTCTGTATCCTACCATAACACATGCCTTTTAATATACTTATCTTTTATCTAAACTATATAAAAAAGGTGTTCTTTTAGTGGCTAAATACTGGTATAGTCACCAGAATTTTCCTCCTCCTTTAGCATTTATTATTTTAAACATAGAAAAGCATTATAAATATAATATGGATATAAAGTAGTTGCTATTCTGGTGTAACATTGATACTTAACTTTTATTATTATCCTATATAAATCAATTCCAAGACAGAAAGTTTATGGATTCGCTCTGCAAAAAAACAGAATAGAAAAAACCAGCAGACCTGCCTACTTATTAGAGATGACAGAAAACATATAAAATTGTTTTAAGCTGCTATTCTTCACTGGAGATGACACATCAAGCAAAACAGAGGTTCTGAATTAGAAAAAGACTCAAATAATTTTATCACTTCTTTCGACATACTAACTTGCACCATGTCATATTGTCTTCAATATCTTGACCACCCACATCAGTGAAGTGGAAATATGGAGGTGCTGACCAAATTAACATCTCAGTGAGAGGTCTACATTTTGGAATAGCTATCTAAGATACTAATAAAAAATGATCTGATCACCATCCAGGCACAAGGCAAAGATCTGTGCATTTACACAGACCAACATAAAAAAGACAATAGAATATGTACATAGTTCAGAATGAGTTAAGGTGTTTCAGTTCTCAGCTAAGACTTTTAACTGAAGAATCTTAATATAGCAAAGCATCTATGCTTAGACGCAAATGGCAAACATGAAACTTTAAAATGTTTTAAAAAAAACAGAGAAAATAAGTAAGAAACACGGAGGGAACAATATAATGTTCAGATCAGATTTGTTAAAAATGAATCTTACAACATTAAAAGCCATGGAAAAAAAGAAACTGACAGCAAATCATTACAGGGTGCTAAAGAATTCCTAGTATATTAGCCCACCCTTAGGGCTTCATGAATATAATCCATTTCAGTAACTCTTCTCCATTTTCTAGCACAAGCAACACTGCAGATTAGATCAAGCCAATTCTTATGCTACTAGTATTGTTCTTCCAATAACTACTAAGGGGTATAGCTTGCAAGGAGAAGCAAGTCACAGATACCTTGCACAACCTACTTGTGAATTCTGCAGCCTGTGGTTTAATCTCAGGTTACGTTATGCATGCAACAGTGAAAGAAAGACCAAGCTACAGGTTAGATGCAGCTTTTAACTCAATGCATCTTAAGATCAATATTGTCTACTGGAGGCACTAGAATTTCCAAACTCAGAAGTATTTAACATAATTCTCTGCTCTCCCCAGTGACTCCTGTTCAACACCTTTAATTCTGTCTTGAAGTTATCAAAAACTTGGTGTCTCAGGTCTATTGCTCTAGGGCACTGCATTGCTCACATCAGTATCCCTCTGCATCATGTTCATGCTCAAACACACTTAAGAACTGTGCTGCTCCTACCTTGATTGCTCTCCTTGGGCACCATATCATTCCCCATCTCTTCTTCTCTTAGCAATTTTAGGCTTTGCTTTGCTTCTCATACGTAGTTTCTTTGTGCTTCACATTCTTACTGTCCCTCATGTATGAGGTGCCTTTCTTGAGTTTAACTATAGGACCTAGGACTTCTTCTGCAAGGCCCACTCCATACTGCCAACACATGGCTGTAAGGTGAAGGAGATGTCCAGCACTGAGATGAAACCTTATTTCTATGTTTTAGATTTTATAAATGGTTAAACAAGGTACAAGGCATCCAAGAGCCTAAAAGTAGTATCAATAATGCTACATATATTTGGGTACAGTGTGATAAAAAAGGGTGGAGAGAAAACGGCAATTCTGAAAGGGAAGCTCTTCCCTGAAATGGACTCCACTCAACTGCAAAAGCCTGAAACTTGTCACATGTAGAGGGGTCATCTACAGAAAAGGTTGTGGAACAGCACTATAAAACAAGTAGTAGGTTTTTTAAGAGATATCTGCAGCTACTATTCTTCCTCTATAAAGTGGACTTTCTAAAAAAATACTTAGCAGGAAACTACAAACTGGAAAGCTTCAATTGGTCAGTATGTATTCCAAAAATTAGAGACGGAAGGACATACTATGTCAGTCTTTCATTCTGCAGCTACTGGTAGATTATTCCCTATTACATACTCCTGAGCTCTTTGTCCACTGTAGTTTTAAATGACTCAAGCATTTGGACTTCTACCACTTCCCTTGGGAGACTTATCTATTCCACAGTATAATAGATCTCACTGCCAGGAAATGCCCTCCATTTGCCTTTGCTCAATCTTAGCCCGTTACTCCTAGTTATAGTAGTTTTTTCCTGTTGTGCTCTGAAACACCCTTATAATGGCTTTTACCCCAGAGTCTGAGAGGAATAACAGCCATAAGTAGAAACCTCTCGCCTTCCATTAAGTGCTCCCTTGCCCTCTCGCTCCTGCAGCCTGGCACAACACACCAGGAGAGACAGGAGCAGTTGCAGTGAGCAGGACCTGGACTAATGCCACCTGAGATAGGCCACTGCACAAGGCTCAGCCGTAATTACAGCACAATGGGACAGAAGGGAACAGTGCAGGATAAAAGCAGTGTCAGCGGGCAGGGACAGTTCCTTTTAACCCAGGCAGTCTTTAAGTTACATGCTCAATTTTGTAAATAGCCCAATTTTGTAAATGGGCATTAATCATCTTAGTGAAACGTCTCATCAGCACTCCCACATGGTGTGCCTATCTTGCTGCCTCACTCCTCCTTTCTCATCTTTGATGCCAAACATGCTGTGAACTGTATGACTAAACTTTCAATATTTTTGGAGCTCCTGTGAGACTGAATCCGAATTCCAGCACCACTTGCTTTTCAGCATGGCAAAGGTGAAGGAAGGTGTGCATTAATGTTGCTTCCCAGTTCTACACGGCAGAGATATGTGTTCATGTTAGGTAATGATTGCACTTTGATTTAAAGACGTTTGCTTTAACCTCCTCTTGGTCTTGAAGAGAATGACAGCAACAGCAATGCAGAGACAATAGTGGATGGCTAATGGCTCACAGAAAGCCCCCAAACCATCAGAGAAAAGCTTAAAAACATTGCCAGATGAAGAAAAGGATGGTTCACTCTAACAGACAGAAGTCTTTCACCATTATGCGAGTTGAAGATACAATGTCACCCAGGTAACAAATATGTAAGAAGCTAGTAGCCAATCCAGAATTTAACTACCAGTTCATGGGTTTTTTTCCCCAGACTGATTTTAGGGCGCAACCTAGAGAGACATCATTTTATTTACACAAGAAAAAGAAACTGTCAGAGAAAAAGGAACTTCACACAGCTTTCTGAAGAAATCCAGACAGGTAACTCCATTTCCTGTGACTTTTTCTAATTTAAGACTACTTCAGTAACTTCTACACCTCATCTCTTTCATTCATTATGTTCCTTTTAATTGGTTTTCTAATATTGTCTTACTCTAAAGCTCAGTTATTTTTAAGAGTATTTTTGGAGAGTTTTTGTTTATTTTGATTATGATCTATCATAGCCCATTTTGATTTCATTTCAATTTTCCCCGTGGTGTCCTTAGAAATTCTCAATCTGTATATTTTAATATGGGGACTGACAGAGTAAAAGAAATAAATATTGGCGCTGAGTTGTCTGTAAAGTATTATGTCCTTTTGACAGACCTGTCTTTTATTAACTCCTGGGCTACTTGCTGTTTCATGTAAGAAAAATGAAGTAGCCAAGGGAAAGCTACTGGAAAAATATATCCTCAAGTTACATTTTAGCACTGACTAAAAAATGCCAAAGTAAACAGCGTAAGTAAGGGTGCTCTCTCATACACAAAGAAATGAAAGCTCTTTCCAACTAACTTATTTCCTATCCACTGGAAGGTACACAAAGTCTTTGAGTAGCAGGACAGATGCCAAGTTATTAATTAAAAAAGGCCTCAAAATCTTAAAAAAAAAAAAAAAGAAAGAAGAGAGAGACCAAAAAAAGCACCTAAAACACATAAAGAAATAAAAGTGGGAATGGTCCAAGCCAAGATGCCTTGCATTTGAAATGCTGTGCAGGCAAAGTAAAGCACTACTCCCACACTCCACATTCCTATTTTCTTAGGTACATTAAGAGACAATTGAAACAAAAGTATAAAGGTTTTCTGCTCGCTCTCAGTTTGTTTCATGAAAAATGAAGAGCCACTGCAAGTAAAAGTATTGAATAAAAGGTAAACAAAAGTCATTATTAAACACAGAGCCACAAAAAAACCCAAAATAATAACCTCTCCTAATAAGTGGCACAGATGACTGAATGAGTAATTTAGTTCCTTATTAACACAAGCCTTTTTATGGCTAGTATTTCACATCATGGTGGTGTTCAAGGCCTGAAACATCACACGTTCTTTTCTCCTCCAAGAGTCAGAAAACACTTAGTTTTCCTGCAAAGAAATGTGACTCTTGTTCCTACCCAAATCCAACCACTAAACTCCCATTATTTTCACTGGGCACATAAGACTCGACAAGCAAATCCTGATGTTGTATTAGGAAAAAGGTACAGTGGGATGATTGCTTTACATTTTGGCTCCTTAGCTTAGCATGTCTGGAAGGCATAGTTTCACAACTGCTCTCTCCTCATTTTCACTCATTTACAGCCTTGCAGACCAGAAAAGTGACAGTGTTCTTGTTTGGGTACCTTGTTCTGCTTCTCTGAAGCTTATAATAAGGAATAAATACAATGATGGTTATCTGTGTATTTAAAACCACTGTAAACACTTTTGATAGATACAAAACATATTTCAGGTACCATTTTCTTATCTTTGCTCCTATCGCTCCACAGAAATTTGGGGTTACCCAAGCTCCATGCTTGGGCCTCCCAGGCAGGATTACAGTGTAGGGTGGGATCTGCACTTACACTGCAGCTGTGCCACTGCAGAAAGTGCAGCCATTACATTAGTGGCTAAGTACCCCTTTGATGGTTTGATGACTTGTCACATGAAATGTCTGTCACACTGTTCACCTAGGATTTGCAAACTGCCTGTCTGGTTTTGACAAGAAAAACTGGGAGCATAGTCCAAACTGACAGGAGAAGCGTACTTTTCTTTAAATTACTGCTTTTTGGTTTTTGGGGTTTTTTTGTGGTTTGTTTTTTTTTTTTTTTACATTTGGTTGATATGTATAAATAAACATGAGGAGAACATTGTGATAAACTTCATTAATAGTCTAGTGGAAAGTACTGTATAACCAACATAAACTTCTTTGGGGCTATTACTCCTGACTGGCCAGCAAACCCAATCAAGATAGAACTTTTGCTTCAGCTTAACCATATTATACACTTTACCTCTCAGTGTCTTGTGTAATAAATGCTAGTGAAAAGACTAATTTAGGATCTGAGTTTATTTTAATTAGCCTTTGTAATACTGCAGCAGATGTTAGCCTGTATAAAAGCAAACCTGCACTTGTGAAGAATCTCAATGAGAAGGCCCCCAACATTTGATATTCTCAGACATGCTGCCTCAGATTGCAACTGCAGACAGGAGGGGAGAAAGGAAACCAAAGAACGAACAAGAATTGGGAGGATGACGAGAAAAGATGGCAGAGATTAATTTTGTTATAAACATGTCCTGTTATCAGTCACAGCACTGTAAAGGTGAGGCTGCAGAACACCATTAATAACTGACAGTTGTTGTTAACTACCAGGGAACACCAGATAACCTTCCTGAGAATATCTATACCCCCATCTTAGGCAGCAAAGTAATGAGTCCCAGTGGAAAGAAAGCACTGGCCGTCTTTGTGTAGCTATTGATCTGCTGATGTGATTTAGATAAGGGAGGAAGAGATAATGGCATTGATTATTCTATTTAGGAGCCAGACTGAGACTAAACTCAAGTATAATACATAAAGAGGAAAAATCCACACTCAATCACTCCTTGTCTGTTCTTTGCAGTTCAAGGCAAAGCTAGGCAGTCACGGCAACAGGGACACACATCTTAATAAATATGTGGGGTTTGGTTTCTGGGACAATTTCATGTAAATTAATACATGACGGAGCATTTTGTTTTGTTTCTTTTTTTTATTTTAATGAGCATGCATTACTTTCATAAAGCAAAGCATGGGCAGAATAGGTTGTTTTTCTGCCAAGGAGATTGACAGAAGTCAAGGAAGGAGATGGCAGGCTGACAGCAGGACATGCATAGTTAATTTTACTTTACACTCCTCTTCCCCATTGTGAAGGGTAGTCATCTTAGGTCAAGTAGTCTTACAGGGAAGAATCTTAAAAGAGAGAAATACTTATGCCTGTCCACAGCAAGATGTAATTATTCTGATAAGCCTTAACAGCTGGTCACCTGGAGACATGGATTAGAGTCTAAGGCCTTCCCTAAGAGTTAAAAAGAATCTCAGTTGCATGTAAGAGCAGACCCCAGTGAGATTTAGCAATACCTTAAAAAAAAAACCCAAAACAAAAAAAAACAAAACCCAACAAAACCACAAAACAAACCCCACACCTAAAAATCCAAACCATTTCCAATCTTTTTAAAGCAGCTGAGCTTAAACTGTGTCTGAATAAGTTAACAACTCACAGAAGACTCTGTTCTACCAAGGGAACCCAGTGAGGGGTAGGATGGATTGACAGCAATGATCTGTTTTATATTCTCTTCCACATTCTTTGGAATACTGTCCTAGATCTGAAAACAAACATGAACTTGTACTTTTACATCTGTCTCCAGTGGAGGTTTTCAAATGCCAGACTGAGGTTCTCTTAAAACCATATGCATATAGACTAAGCACAAATTATTCATCTTTTATTGGTGTGATTGATAGATACGCTTTGTAAAATATAAAAGGAAAGCCACATAAATAAAGCATAAGGTGTAAGAGTTAAAAATAAAATCAAAGCCTGTGTTCAGTTCTTAGATGTCACCATGCAGTTTCTGCAGATGTTGAAGACAGTACTCACACGTTTTGGGCCCTGCCCTTGCCAGTGTCGGAGAGCTACAATTCACATCAAGCAGAACTGGCCTGAAGATTTTTCAGGAAGGCACAACTTATGATTTAAAAATAAAATAAAATACTTTTTTGTAGTCTTGCTTTCTAGGTGTTTTGTTTTGTTTTGGGTCCCCCCCTTTGTTTTTTTGTTTTTGTGGGGTTTTTTTGTTTGGTTGGTTGGTTTTGGGGATTTTTTTTTTGTTAGTTTTTTTGGGTTTTGTTGGTTGGTTGCTTTTTTTTTTTTGGGGGTGTTTTGGTTTTGTTTGGGTTTTTTGTTTGTTTGTTTATGTTTTGGGTTTATTGACCACAAAGCTATTTAAAGGAAGTATGCCTGGCTTCCTTATAGGTTTCCCTGGGGTGGGTGGTGGGTGGGGAGAAAGGTGCTGGTGCTTCCCACACCTGGAACAATAAATTGATGTCATTTGGACAGGCTAAAGAGTGGGTCTGAAGCATCCAAGCTCAATTTGAAATGCATATTTTAGGTCCAAACTTAAGTTTCCCACAAGTAGAAACTTCTGATAATTTTAGAGTGAACCTCTAAGATCTCATGTCTTAATAAGACTGAAAAATATTATTCTACAAAATTACAAAGCACTCCTACATATTTGTGGATTGTATTACTGTTTTTTCACTGGACCTCAGCAAGCGAAACGTGAACAGCATGCAGCTCAGACACAAAGACTACTGGCATCACTATGGATATGTCAATATAGGTGTGTGGAAGACACAGCACACCAAGTATCATCAGTTGCAGAGAACACTGGACAACTGGTGTGAATCTATATGGTAGGCCATTGAATTGTTATGAAACAAGAGAGCAGAAGCAGTGACAACAAGCGCTTCACATAGTCAGAAGCACAAACTGAAATACTAAAACCAGTCCTTGAAGGATTAATTGCACTATGTGTTCCTCAAACATGAACTTCAGTGCAAACAGTCTGTGGGGGTCTAGTTTGTTTTTTGGGGAAAAAAAAAATCCCTCTAAATCCATTCATAGTAGAAATATGGACATATTTCTGAAGGTAAAAGAAGCACAGGTATTCCCTGACAAAAAAAAAATTGATTGAGCCATGCAGGAAAGATGGATTTACTCATTTCCTTAACGCAGAAAATAGGATAAGTAATGTTAGCGTTTGAAATAAAAAGCACTGCAGTACATTTCCCTGGACTCCAGGGGCTGTGCCAAAGAATGACAGAAGATTTTATGGCAGAAGGAGGAAATGCATGATGTGAAAAAAATCCACAACATGGAATTTCATTACTGTAAACAAAATGAAGAAAATACACAAAATCATTGTTCCAAATCCTTGCTTTTCCCATATATACCCATAAAGTACCATGAATGAAAAGTGATTTATGAATAATGCATCCAGGATTTAGATAACCAGCTGAGAAGGCTCCACTACCTAAAGTCATATTCTATAGTTCTTGTGAAAGACCATTAGGATAGGACAAAATCCGAGACATAAAACACAACAATACGTGGTAGAACCTTGAATATCTGAAACTAAACAATTTTAATTCTGAATAAGATGGAACCCTAATTTCATAGCATCTTTAGACTAATACTACAACATTTTTATTGGTCCAAGCAACTGAAATCTGATCGGCTGAAGCATTTAATTTTAGTCTTTTCTTCTGATACAGACATTTATTTTCAGGTGAAATTTGCCTTTAAATGTTTTTTGTGCTTCTAGCAATTTGGAGGATGATTTTGTACAGTGTTAAAACAAAGCTGTGGCAGTTAACCTGTCTGTCAAAAGCCATAAACCAATCCAAGGTATTAGTTTAAATCAAAATCTGGCCCAGTGGCATCTTTAATTCCCTTCAATTTTTTTCTTGCTCTAATGCTATTTGTGTTTTGACTGTATCACCACTTATTTTTCTTTTGCTGTTTGACAGATCTTCTGGAGTTCGGTGAATTATTAAAGAGATAATAATTACAAATATTTTCAGAATCATTAAAGTTGAATTTCTGTACTACGGTTTTAGAAATAGATTCATACCTTACTGCTATATGCACTAGAAATTCTAACACAGATTACCCATTTATACTATGATTCTCAGCTACTGCCAAACCAAGTTACTGTTTTCAGAACAAACTGTCAAAATGAGACCAACAAATCCTAGTGGAAGTGATTATGTTTCTAGCAATACCTTTCAGGAGTTATCTTCTATGATTTCATTCATTTCACAGGAAGCAACTTTTTTTCCCCTTCAAATTTTGCAATTCTTTAGCAAGACCTCTCAGGTGTATGGTTAAACACAAATTGGGTATCAGATAAGCGTCAGTCAACAAAATTAGCTGATGTTCTGTCTTCTGCTTAATTGCTAGTTAGACACAGCATTAGTTCCTCCAACTTCTACTTCATGCTACTGAAGTAATACTGAATGGTCCTGTCTGACAATAATTAACCAGTCTGGACAGGCTTTTCAATTAGTTATGGAGCTTCCTAGACTAGTTCAGTTGTTGTTTTTGAGCGAACAGCGAAAATGCTGTGTTACCAGGCACCTTTACTAGCTGCTGGGTTTAACTGGCAAATGTCCTTTAGATCAATTATTTTTGTTTAATGTTCCAGCCCTTTCTGGTTTCTAGGCAAGCTGAACAAATATTGAATCCAGCACTAGAAATGTGCTTTCATGCAATTCCCTTAGGTCTGCCCTCAAGCCAGCTAAAGTCTGTGGAAACAACTGTTCAGTGCTCACCTGAGAAAAGGGTTCTGATCAAAATACTACTAGATGATGGCATTAATTTTTAAATGCCTGGGTTTTTTTCTGGAAACATAAGTCAATTCTCCTACAACCATAGAACATGAGGAAAGTCATAATGCTATGTAAAATATACCAAATACGTAAGAGACTAGTGTTTATGTTGAAGAGAAACAAAAGTACATCTTTATCACTTTAAGAATTTTTCAGGGAGGGATATTGTGCTAGATTATATTCTTTCCACTTCTTAATCATTCTTTGTGGTCAATACCTGCCTGTGTATAGAGAGGATGAAAATAACCAGAGAACAGACATTTAGTTTCCAAAGGAACCATATTTTTAGTTTATCATAAAAACGACAACTGAATAATACCAATGCTAACATTTGTTGAAACTTAAAGGCTATACAATGACTAACCCTACAGAGAATATTCCACACATTATATATGCAGGTGGTAAGGGCAATTGCAAGTGAAGATCACAAGACACCATGTCTTAAGTTTAATAACCCATTTAATATTGCCTTTCAATTCCATTTCATGCTCAGTAAAGCAAGAATAACTGAACCTTTCACTGATGTTGGCCTTAGATGAACAGCTTTTGTTTTGAGGGCTTTGGTTGCAATGCCTTATCATGGTTGGCAATTAAGGCCTTGTAGTAAGTGCCAGTGATAGTGTTAGAGGAACTGCTTCTGCACCTGAACAAGGACACTTCTTTAATGGGCTATTTTTCTTAATAAGGGTCACGCTAGCTGCTCATGTGCCTAGGGAAAAAGGTGTGGCATGCACTGCCTATGTACTTTCCCCACTACATTCCCTCATCCTTCTTGTAATGAAATACAGCACCTGCAAATGGGCAAGGGGTGAAAATGTGCGCGACATGCTGAAGTAAGCAAAACACAGTGCACTGTCCCGTCAGAAAGGTTAATGGCAAAAAGAAGCAAGATATCTAAACTATTGACATGCTAAAAAGCCACTTTAAAAAGGTTAATGGTTATTGCTCCCAGTGCTTGCTTAAAGAACAAACTGGGTTGGGATTCAGCCAACCAAGAGGGAAGAATATAAAAAGAATGAGCAATGGCTTGAATCAAAGGTTACACATTGAATCCCTACTAGAGCAGACAGCAAAGGTTTAGAGTTTGGTTTCATGCACAATGCAACATGCCATTATTGGACAAACATTTGTCTTTAATTTTAATGGAACCCTCTGAATGTACAGTTTTGTTTTTCTTTAATCCCCACTACCTTCACAAAAAGAGAATAACTTTTTTACTGTATCTCTACTTATCATAGCGCTTTTTCCTCTTTTCAGGCACAGCTCTCCTCAATGCCTTTCCCATAGATGTTGCTTCCCCCTCTACTCCTACAGTGTCACATTCCTGTGCACTCCACAGGACCTTCTGAGAAGACAACAGTTAATCTGTGTTCACATTTCCCCAAAACATGATGGTTCACTCAACCACAATGCCATACTGCCACAAATTACTCCCAAATTAGCATGTAGACTTGTAGAAGAGATTTGTCCCAAAGGACTACAGAGACCATAGCGCATCACCTGCTAAAAGAAGATGAGTGTGCATCAAGTCATAGGGAAAGGGAGGAAGATTATCAAAACAGAAAGTGATCAAGTTAGATTTTACTACACACTCATTTACCATAGGTTCTGTTACATCCTTTTTTGATACAATCGCCTGTGCTATGCTCTTCACTGTGATGAATATACCATGTTAAGGGGAAAACTACATTTGTGAAACTGTTTTCAAAATATGAAGTGCAATATTTGGGATACTTAAAAAAGGGTATGTCCAATAAAATTTGGGTTGAAGAACTTATACTAATTCACATGAAAAAAAATTATTCTTTGTGTCTACAGATGAATCACAGAATCACACAGAATGGTAGGCATTGGAAGGGACATCTGGGGATCACCTAGTCAAACCACCCTACCAAAGCAGGTTCACCTAGAGCAGGTTACACAGGGTTGCATTCAGGTGGGTTTTGAATGTCTCCAGAGAAGGAGACTCCACAACCTCTGGGCAGCCTGTTCCAGTGCTCCATCACCCTCACAGTAAAGAAGATTTTCCCTATAATGGAGTAGAAACTGTTTTCTTCCTGCAGGGTTAGTACTTTCTGTATTAGTAGAAAACCCCAGTTCTAGGAGGCATGCCACCTTGAAACCTCCTGAGCAGCACAGGACAGATGGTTTAAAAACCATTGTAATTCTGTAAGAATTTGTATGCAGCTTTTTTTACTTTTAGCTTCTTGTTAATCTTTTGTGCTGCAACCCTGATCTCTATAAATTGCTTCAAAAGCCCAACCATCTCAACTTTTGAATAATAAAGAAACCACAGCATGTGTGGCAAAAAAAATAATTAAAATACCAACTGATATGATTCTGTAACATGATAAATCTCCCTGATCTAATCTGTGCTTTTGACAAGTACTTGACAATTCTTTACTCTGAAGTAAAGCAATCTTTCAGGTAATTTGTGGGAGGAAAAGGAAGATTATGGGAAGGTATTTTGCTGCTTTATTTTATGGAGCCATTAATACTTTACGTCCCCTCACATTATATAGAAACTGTTTTGCAATCCCAACTGTATCAAATATGACAAAGCACCTATTCTTAATGTTGTTCTCCTTTGATTAATGGCTTAGACTTCTTGGGGAAAAAGGTGACCTCCTGATATTTTACTAAAGCCCTCTCACCTCAGCTTAGTAACAAATTTGAAATTAAAGCAGTTGAGAAGGAAGGGCAAACTTAAAACTTACCTTCTTCCTCAAATACATCAGTACCTTTTCTTTGTTAAAATGCATATTTGGTAACTGGTTTGTCACAAAAGCAAATTAAACTCATGTACAGAGCTATTACCTCCACTGCTGTGTGAATGTAGGTTTTCAGATAATATTTTATTTTTTTTTAATATTCTCTTCAAAAATATGTAATTTAATGTATGGCTACATTTTATGATCCCTCCTATTTTTCTTCAAAAATGTACTAGCTTATGTATTTGATGTGCACATTAAAATCAACAGATTAATCCAAAACTTCCAAATAAGATCACTGCTGCTTACTTTGTAAATTGGAAAGAAAAGCTATTACTGCTGATAATGTCAACAGCTAAAGAAAATGCCATGGCTGAGAGAAGAAAACAAAGACAAGCTCAGCAAGACACTAATTTAAAAGATTTGAAATAATGTACTAGCTTGGAAAATAAAAAAAAAAAAAAGAAAAGTTCATGAATTTTCAGACAGAAGCTTCCTCATATTTGTAAAATCAGTTATAAATCCAGAAAGTCAAGACCAATCCAGTACAAAGAGATTTCCATGACTGCTCCCTTCTTCTGTACATTAGTTATGTACTATACACTTCATAGAGAACAGAAATTCCTGTACAACCATAAATGCAGTCCCAAAGCAATGGTGCTTCCATGTTGAACTATTCACTGTGGAAATTGTGAATGTTGAGTAATTCTGCTGTGCACCCTCCACACATGGAGTATCCACGTTCTAGATCTCAGATGGGTCCCACACCATTCCCAGGAGGGATGGCAAGGGGGACTCTCTCACACCACAGGCAGAGGGACAGGTGAGCAGCATTCCTGGGCCTCTCCCACCTTCTGGCTGCTTTGAAGAACACAACCCAAGACAAAACCCCCATGATGAAAATAAACCCTAGGTAAAATCAACGTCAGAGTCCTTTAAATTGCTTTTTCCACAGAACAATAAATGGGCTCAAAAGAAATCAGGTTATTAAGAGCACGCCTTTGATGTTTTACCTAAATTGCACACTGCAGCACTGTTTTCCTTTGGGCGTTATAAAACTTGGTTTCGTCAACAAGCCACAACCCTATGCAACCCATTAGGTACACATATTTTAAAATATAATTTGAAAGGAGACTATCTGTGAATTATGAAGTTCCTGATGACACACGTATCTGTCATCTGGCTACTTTTCATTAATGAAAATTAAATCCTATTGTTGAAAAGGAGTCCAACTTTTTATGAGAAAACAATCCATTTCAAAAAATACATGAAATAGCACAGAAACAGGAAAGTGCCTTTTACAAAGGCCCATAGACTACAACATGTATGATAACGTAGAAGTGGCCATTTATACTAACTTCTCCCTTAGTTGCTTTTTCTTGCTATTTTGATATTTCTAGGAAGTATAATACAAAGCTGAGATCTTTAGGGAAAACATGCACCATCAAGCATAATTATATTGACTTATGGTTTTGGCTGGTAACAAGATTTATTAATCTTTGAGATATAATAATGTCATGGATTTGCTGAAGTCAATATCTCTCACGCCAGTAAATCTTCATATTGGCAAGAGAAGTCAATGCCTACTTAGGATTTTTCCAACCATTGACAAAGCATCCTGTTAATATCAGATCTGCGATCATGCAATAAGCAGTTCCTCTGATACTTCATTCTGTCAATGCAATCTGTTTTACTAAAAAAAGCAAATTTCCTTCCAAGTCCCATCACTTGCTTAGCTGGTGATCTGCTTTCAAGCATACAGTCTAGCAGAGAGGGATACAAAAAAAGCATTGCTTATGTACCTGGATAGGGGATGAATGGTACGCTCTTGTGCTTAAGCAAAATGGACAGTATGTGTTGGTGTATAATTTTTGGCAGTTCCTCACAAGCCTAGCTTAGTGAGACATCTTTTGAGACAGCTGCTTAGACTCATAGTATATAAAAATACACATTTTTCAGTGTGATGTTTTGAATGTGGAAAACTCCTGTAAAGACTTGGGAAACAAAATTTATCAGGTTACAATAGGAAAAAAAAACTGGAAAAGCAAAGGAAAGCTCTTTTTATTTGATAATATCCAAATCTGAAACCCCCAGAGATATTTTTGCTGAAGTCATACTTGTTAGTTGCAATTACATTTGCTTCAGCAATGCTATACTATCCTTCCCCAATGCCAACAGTGATATATTTGATGTGAAATAAAACAGTAACAACAATAACAATAATAATTTGGAATCTTTTAGTTTAAAGAAACTTCTGTAGCTTCTTTGTTCACACAATTTCACTCCTGCTAGGTTATTCCTTCATACAACTGGTCATATATTAAAACTAAAATCATCCAATCTGCCATATCTTTTCCTGACAAAATAACCTCTTTCTAAGAGGGGAATACATTTTACAAATAAAATCCTAACTTTGTTAAAAAATATCAAAACTTGTCAAAACACTTCAAATATTCCAACACTGGTTTCTAATTTAATTCTACACTTACTAATCTGTGCAACAATATACAGTGAAAGTCAATGTCTTGATGGATCACTCATGGAAAACTAAAGTAATTACCCTCATTCTAATATTCCTATTTAAATGCATGGAAAAATGATTAGCTGAAAGTTCTTTATGTAGCAGAAATGGCATCTGCTTAATATTTATGCTAATGTGAAATACCTTTTACCCTAAAGGTTAAGGGTGATGCATGAATGAAAAATGAAACCAAATAAAAAGAAAACAATGCAATGTAATGCCACTTCAACTATTCCACACCCACATTGACCCCCTCCCACCACCCCCCTCATAAATTTGGAATTCTTTCTTGTCTGTAACTCAGTTTCTTGGAGGTTTCTTTTGCTGATAAAGGGATAATCCTATGAATTTGTTTTGGGGTTTTGTTTCGGGGTGGATTTTTTTGTGTTTTTTTTTCTTCTTCCTCCTCCCTCTCTTTTTGCTAGTAATACCTGTGAGACCTCAGTAAATTGGGTTTAATCCAACACACTAAAGATGTCCAGTAGTCTCTTTAGGGCATATTTAAATCAATTCTGCATATGAGTGTGAGGTAAGAAAAGCCCTGAGTATTGGGTAACTCTCTACCTGTTCCCCATCATACAAGCTCAGCAAAGGGACCAAGAACCATACTAGCCTTTTGTCTGTCCCATGTCTATCTTGTTTCATACAAGGACTTGTGATTCAACAAACGGTCCTGAATCAATTCACTCTCTTTTATAGATTGCAATGGTAAAGAATAAAAATGCTCATTTTGAAATGTTAAGGACCTTTCTGCCAGTCATTACAATTGGTAGAGTGTTCTCTTTTCCCCCTCTTTTACCTTTTATGAGTTAAATAGATGGGGGGAAAAAAACCCCAAACAACCGAAAAACAGCATTGAAACTCACAATTTGATTCTAGTTCTCAAATAAATGTTTGATGTCTTGAAATGAGAATCTTACTGGTTGAATTTTAAGCCAAAAAATATTTAAGAGGTGCAGGGAAAGAGAGAGGATGGAGTTGGGAGATAAAAGATACTCTCTCTCCTCCCTAAGCAAAATATTGGAGACAGCCCCGCTTCACTTGCGCTCTTCCTTCTCTAGTGTTCCCTCCCTTTGCTCACAAAGGAACCAGGATTTTTTTTTTCTTTTTTTTTCCTTTTAAGATAAGCCCATTATTCCTACTATTTTATTTGATAATGAAGTTACAAACGGATTAAAACAACTTCTCTAAACATGGCTTCCCTTTCAGGGCAACATAGTTATAGCACATTAAGTAAATTACAACTAACAGAAGTGAATTAAAGGCCTTGAATACTTTGCCATGAGACAAACATGTTTATTCGCACCCACAGTAGGAAAGGAAAAAGCTCACTTCCTGTCCCAAAGTCCACTTCCAGTCCTCCTGAGACCAGGGCTCGGGAGGGATATGGGAGGTGGGAAAAGAGACAGGTTACAACTTTGGATGCAAGAATGGGCCAGCACCTCATGGAAAATTAAAACAGAGATGAGGACAACAAAATAAGACTAATAAAAATTTATTGATGGAATAATAATTTTTGAAAGACAAGTAAGTCTACCTTAAATTGGAATTCTCTTTCAGCAATTCAAATATACAGAGAAGATTTTGTACATTACATTCCTATTCTCTATATTGTATTCCCAGTTTATACAAGGTATTTCAGGAGAAACAAGGTGTGAGATTTACTTCACAATATGGGAATTGACATTTTCTTCTTTCAAAGACCCACAGCCAGTTTTCTTCTTGGTAACATAACATTTCTGACAGTGCAAACGTTTTTTCCATTTTAATACTGTTTCAAATTCTATGCATTTGTTTACTAAGACAAATAAACTAAAAATAGAGCTTCTTTCTTTTTCCTCATCAACCTTCCTCTCCTCCCATATATCAAACCAGTATCTGCTACCACTGGTCTTTTCTCTGCAGACCTCCAAGAGGAATCCAGTTTCTTTCTCTAAAACCCTTCCTTTACCCACATGTTAACTGACAATCGCAATTATATCCCTGATTACCTTTTTCTTCTTCAGGGTGTAACCCCCACCACTCTCAGCCTCTCTTCCTATGTTATGGTCAACAGAACCTTGACCATTTTAATAATTCTCTGCTTTTTTGAGCTTTTCAGTATTATTCTTGTTTCATCTTTGAAGTGGAGTGCAATCAACAAGGCCATGGCTGACTTCTGCTCTGCAAATACCTCTGAAGTTTTGCTTTGACATTCAGTGTCCTAGAAGCACAGTCTTGAAGGGCAGAGATGTTTGCTCTCTGTAACTAGTGTATCTCCCTGTAGAAATCTTAAGTAACAGTGTGCTGGTTTTGGCTGGGATGGAGTTAATTTTCTTCACAGTAGCTGGTATGGGGCTATGTTTTGGATTTGTGACCAAAACAGTGTTGATGATTCAGAGATGTTTCAGTTATGGCTGAGCAGCACTTATATGCAGTCAAGGTCTTTTCTGCCTCTCACACCACTCCACCAGCAAGTAGGCTGGTAGTGCTCAAGAAGCTGAGATGGGACCAAAGAGATATTCCACACCATATGATGACATGCTCCACATAAAAAGCTGGGGGAAGGCGGAAGTTCAGGTGGAAGTTGGAGTTATGCTATGTGTCTTCCCAAGTAACCATAAGTGGTTTTCCTGGGGATGGTTGACTGCCTACCTGCTGATGGGAAGTAGTGAATGAATTTCTTGTTTTGCTTTGCTTGCATGTGTGATTTTTGCTTTATCTATTAATCTGTCTTTAACTCAGCCCATGAATTTTCACAGTTTTACCCTTCTGATTATCTCCCCCATCTCACTGAGGGACTGGGGTGGGGGGGGGGGGG
>WUAM01000164.1:545989-564087 GCA_024336885.1 Actenoides hombroni | reverse complement strand
GAGAAAGGTAGGGTTCTCACCGAATATTGTGAGAACCAGAGAAAATCCCTCTGCTAGCAGCTTTTTAGCATCCACAGCCACGTGCTAGATAGAGCCTCTTTTAGAAAGCTTGGTACATTTTTCAAAATGTATATTTGTTTTATTTATATTTGCTACTATTAACTTACACTTTTGTCTGTTCATTTTAACTAGCTTGCCCTTCTGGTGATCTGGACATATGGGAATTATCTGCTATCCACAGTCAGGCAGCTGTAGGCTCTCCAACATGTGACATATCTCTAGACAACAGGTTCGATCTCTATCAAACTTTTATAAACTACAACAAGTGGTTACTCAAACACTGCCTTACAAGGACTAAGTACCTCAAAAAGAAGAGATATTAGAAGAAGAGAATATGCTTCCCCCCAAAAGGACCAAATAGGAGAACTGTTAGGAGTAAAACAGCAGTATCAAGAAAACCAGAGCATTCAGAAGTTGAAGAGAGCTAGGACTCATCTGTAGGCTCCACTGGAAAAATATTTGTGCAAAACTTCAAGATCCAGAAACAAGCAACTGGGCTCAGAAATGAAAAATGAAAACTTAGTAATTTTCTAAAATATCACAGGACTGAGCACTATGGAATTGCTATGCACAAAGTCAAAATGAATTGGGCCATAAGTTATAAGTGAGTACATTGAAGAATATTGCATGAAATTTGGGTGGAGGGAGTAAGAGTTGTATGAGGCTGGAAAAGGAAAACATGACTTTTTTTTTTTTAAGCCTAAACTAATGAGTAAGACATGATGATGAGACTACAGAAGATTTCACAACAGAACCAGATTATAACTAGAAACAAAGATAGGAAAGAACTACTGAAAAGCCTGGAAAATCTAGAATTGAGAAAAGATACGGAGATGTGTGTAATACTTTAGAAAGAAACAAAAATTAATGAAGTCTCTGTAGATAATGATAGCTCTTTCCTATATTTGTTTCTAGTCATTATGTGTCAGTATATCTGATAAGTAGATATTGAATATTTACAATATTTCCAGGCCTAACATTTACATGCTCACCAATGGCAAGCTTATGAAGCAAAAAAACTACACAGACAAAAGTTTAGTAGCCAATATCTGCTGAGTAACTGTATGACCATGAGTTGAAAATTAAAAGGAACCAGTAGAATATTTATTACTGCTCAGTACTATACAGAGCTTTTAAAATACCAACAGAAACATATACCTTAATCCACTGAGTGTCTAACATTAACTAAAAATCTCAGAGAAGAAACAATGCTGGCACATAAGATAATGTTGAAGATATAACCTGAACTAGGCATTAATATTTACACAGAGAGGTTACATTTTACTATTAAATTATTATGTTTCCAGAGAGTGAACTAAAAGGAAATCTCACATAGAAATACATCACAGCATGCATTAGATCTGTATATGATCAGTGTGGTAGAAATAACAGTACCTCATAGTAGCTTTAAGCTCAATGACCAGGACTCACAGCAATTTGCAGTTTTAACCTTCAACATCGAGTCCCGGACAACTTCATTCAAAAGGTTAGAGGTATAATGAAGCTTAAACTATTTTTGAAATCCCTAATAAATAAATAAAAATATTTGACATCCAGTGACAGACCCATATTTGCTGTACCTGACATACACATCTTTAGAACAGACTATCAACAGCCAAAATTTCACTTTAATCATAATTAGAAGTCCAAATTCCCATCATCATCAGAGGTCTAACAGAAACTAGAGACGAACTAAGTGAAGAGAACTTGTTGAAGCTCATTAGAGCCTGCCAGAAAGAGCTCTTGTACATTACAGAGGTGTCTAATTTTCAAAAAACATAACCCCTCCCCAAAACACCAAAAGAAGCACAGAACAAAACACATTCCCCCCCACCAAACACTAGTTTTCATGCGACCTTCTTTCTTCTGTTTTGCTTCTGTACACGCTTTAAGGCACTAAGCCCTTTATCAGAGCTAGTACAGTGGTTTTAAAAAAGCATGACAAAAAAAAGGAAATAAAAGAAAGAAAATACTTCCAATCCTTATTTGTATTTCTTCTTTAAAACTTTTATTTTCTTGATATTTTATTTTAGTCTTGTTAAATTAATCTTTCAATACTTAGAATTAAGTCCAAACCACTAACAACATATCTTTAACCAGACACATCCAATTGTCACTAATTTTGTAAGCTGATAATTTTTTTTTTCAATTTCTTGTTTGTTTAAAATGAGATTTTAGATGCACTTTATTGTTAGATGCAAAACTGAATTTTAGTACTGAAAATTAAACCCTGTAATTTTTAGAAATAATGTTAAACACACTAGAATATAAATTAGAGCAACCACATTCCCTCTGAGGTGAGACAGTCACAGTTCCTATCTGCAGCTATAATAGAACAGAAATTTATAGCTCTCTAGAATATAAGCAAAAAGGGTTAATATTTTATGTCCTCATGGAGGACAAAAAAAAATAAAAAATACATAATAATGAGTATCCCTATTCCATTCACTGGGAAATACCTTCACAGTTCACATGGGAGGTTCCATGTTCTTGAGTTATGAGATCTTATCTCACTTCCAAATACTGAGTGTGCCCTCTAAGTCACCTCTTTCTAATCCTTTCAGTTTGATGTTAGCAGGTGATAATCTCATAGATGTAATGCTGACACTATAGCGGTAGGTCATGTCAATCATAGGCCTGTTGCACGAAAGAAGACCAAAACTTTGCATTTCTAAATTCAAGTCTGTAATCTGCTGAAGTGTTTACATTTATCATGGAGCATTTTCTGTCAGCCACTGTATTATGAGGGCTCCTTATCACGTATGTTCTATCACAGGCAGGTTTTTGAAGGGTTAAAAAGGCTTTCATACAGGTGAGGAAGTTGCTCTATGAACTGTAAAATCAGTATTGAAAGCAATTTGGCAAAGGATCTTAGGCCCTGGCTTAATTAAAGTTGAGCTTGTTGTGCAAGTAAACGGCACACAGTTGGGATTTGCTCTCTGCATAATTTACACATCCCTTGTTGGCTTGCTCTCAAAGCAAAAGGGACTAATTGTAAGGCAAGCATTGCCTGATTTTATTCAAGGGTCACATCACTGGAATAAAAAGAAAGAAAAATCATGCATTGATATGTTTAGGAAAGCATAGTTCAAAGTTTCAAAGGCCTGCACATCGTTAATCATAGTATGTAGAAGAAATGACATTTGGTTCAATAGTCTCCAGTAGAAGAGTTCAAGATTCTGTGCACAAAACAAGTGAAAGATTTATAAGAGTCTTACTCAGTTCAATAATACAGTACTCTATATCAGAGATTCTTAGAATGAAGTATTATAACTACTTATTTTTAAATTATTATGGTTATAGACCCTTGAGCGATCACCTGAATGCAAATAAGAAACCTACTGCAAGTGCATTTTTATATTAAAAACTGTATACATCCAACCATACATTTCACATTTTGTGAGTCAGGTAAGATCTTCTAAGATCCAATTTTTCTAGTGAAAAAGAATCATATCTTTCTATGTGCTCCTGGGCCCACGTGTCAGACACTGATGCTTTTTGGCTTTCTACTGAGATAGTAAAGTTGTTATGCTCTCCATCTGTTGTTCCTTACACTGTTGAAGTTTGGTAACTGGCAACTCTCTTAAATACATGGGGTATTTAAATACAGAGGGTCTGTAGACTTGCTGTCAGAGAAAAATATTTTCAAGTACTTCAAGCACAGAAGAATGAAAAATCTTGGGGTGTAAACTGAGCTCATGTCACATAAAGGCACATTACAAATCTGTAATGTCATCACATTTTAAACCAGAACTGTACTTTTAAACCATTTGAGAGCAGGGAAAATGGAGTTTTCACAAAGACTGCAAACACCTCTATCCTTTCCTTGCGAAGGACTAAATTCTACCTTTGATACAAAACCCAAGAGTTAAACATGTAGTTGTGGTTGTATCAGGCAGTAACGGGACATAATCAGTGACCACTTTATGGGAGACCAGATCATTCCTGCCTCTGTCTCAGCTCAGGCACACTGACCATCAGTAAAGGAGCCATGAGGAAGGGTGTCTACCTCATTTCTCATCCCTGCTTAGCAGTACTGGTTTGCTCCCTACTGGGCTATAACTTATATACCAGGCAAGTGGTGCAGAAGACTTCGGGATGCTGTATATGATCCTTCCTCTGGAATAGGTATTTGCCACAATCTGGGTCAAAAAGGAGCAAGGTGATACTTCACTATTACACGCCTAGTCTTGCCTTTGAAATGCTCAAATGGAAACGTGAGATTCTATAAAGAACAATAGGAAGGAAAAAAGTAAAGTTTTTCTTTTAAAGCTCTCAGGGCTGTAAAATAGATACTGTGAAAATACGCAAGTGAACATGTAAAAACTATTTTAACTCAGATAAAGAACAAAGCAGTAAAGCAATTTAACTGTATAAAAAGAAGCCCGTAAAAGAATACGCCACTGAAAAAGATCAATTTTTTTCTACTACATGCAAATCACAGTCGCACAATGAATCACTCTTTATAACACAGTCTTTGCAAATAGACTTTGTGCATTGAATTTTTCTAACAGGTCATGTTTTTTTATAGGACTTCAGAATCCTCCTTTCATAATGACAGGACTTAATGTACAGACCTTGAG
Organism: Actenoides hombroni; assembly: GCA_024336885.1. Taxonomy (NCBI): domain Eukaryota; kingdom Metazoa; phylum Chordata; class Aves; order Coraciiformes; family Alcedinidae; genus Actenoides; species Actenoides hombroni. The sequence continues at coordinate 559,444 of WUAM01000164.1, read as the reverse complement.
ATTACTACTTGGTCGTAAAACAAGGTGATTCCTCTGACTTAAAATGAATTAATCTTAGAAAGTCATTCTCCTCAAGATATAGGACATACTATTGGCATAGATCCTTCTGCTCATTCTTTTGCCCTCTTCTCCGCAGGTCATTTCTCAGATGGAATTTCTGTTTTCATACAAAGTGACTGATGTGAACATATTCACAGGCAACTTTTATAATATATTTTTCACATGACAGCACCGCATTCACTGAGAACTGCATGTAGACCAAGTAGCATCTTAAAGGAAAACATCATAGAGTATGCTGCATAGTAGTAGCTCTCACCTTGGAAAATCTGCCTTAATATACAGTAATAGCATCATATATATTGGCATAAAATCGTGGATTATTTTCCATAACCAACATGCTAGACCTTAATGATCAGTGTATTTTGTATTTTAGCTTTGTAAGTACCTATTCATATATTAAAATTAGAAATAAAAATGAAATGGTCAGATATCTTAATATACTTAAATTATTTTTCAATTAGCAATTTTGACCAAAGATCTTTAACAGACTTTATCTACACTTACTCAATCCTAAAACCACAGAAAATAAAAAAACCCTTATTTTTTATCCCATAATCACTTCTATTTTCAGCAACAGTTCTGGTTTTAGAAAAATGGGAAATACAGTGGAGATTAAAAACAAAACAACAACAAAGAAAAAAAGAAAAAAAAAGAAAAAAGAAAAACCCTCACAAATAGTAAACCCCCAAAAAACTTTTTTGGTTTTGTAAAAACATTCCTAAGTTTTACTTTGCTAAATTTGACAACATGCACTGATATTCCCCTGGAGAATATCTGTCTAGATATAGACCACTATTTGAGGTTCTAAAACAAACATTAGATGTTTGAAATTAATACAACTAGATATGAAATATCATTAGTACCTCTATTCTGGCAATTATAGTATTTCTAGTGCAATGGGTAGTGTTAGACAGTAATGTTTTGTGCTATTTAAAATTACAATTTCAGTGTTACAAATGGCACACATCATTGATACCATACCTAATAATTCTCAGGTTAACAGTCATCAAATGCATTAGCTTGGGAAGAACAATAATAGAGTGATAGAATTTTGTACAAATACAGTCACTCTTGGCTATTTAAAAGCATCTAGCATATGCTATTAACGTGAATGGAGAAGACGACACTGGAGATAAAGATATCTCTAAAATAAAGACCAGTGACCTATCCGATTATAAGTTTTTTTGAATTGTGAGGATACACAGAGTTTTAGACATGATGGGCCATGTCTCACTGACTATCTGCCTATCTTTCTTTGAAGAAAAAGTTCACTTACAACGGAGATGAAGTGGTGAGGACTAGCTTTGGCTTCTCCTTCTGAGGGGCAGTATGAAAAAGGCAGCACCACTTAATGACACTTTATGCCAGGACAAGCTCTCCTGTTTGAGGAGTTGACTACTGCCAACTGTCATGCCCTTGACATTATGCCATAAATCACCACTCTGGTGGGCTGTGATTTACCCTTCTCTCTATTTAAGGTTACAAAATTAACTTCTCCCCTTCTGTTCCACACCCAATGCTCATATACATACAACAGGGAGTGACAGGGATGCCCCATGCAGATGAGGAGAGATAAATCCATACATTGTGGGAACAGCATCAAGCCAGTCTAGAGGGGATTAATGTCAATGTTGTTTACTTGAGCTACTCTGGACCTCCTAATTCTGCAAGCCAGAGATCAGTCTCTAACGAAGATTTACTATTGTAGGTTCAACTCATTATTTCCTCTTTCAGCACACATCTTTCCAATACCAAGCTGTCCAGCTTTGCTGTTGCACCAGATCCTGATAGTGCTAAACTATATCCTACAACAAAGAGATATTCCTACCATGACAAGATTTCTTTTTAAACTAAACCTGGTTGTTTGTTTTTGGTTTTTTTTACCTTTTCCATATAGCAGATCTAAACTTGTTATTGCCTCTCTGTATTAATGGTCACTTTGTGTTCCATTTCTTATTTTCTCTTCCATTTTAGTGTAATCAATATGTTTTATAAATACGTGCTGTTTTTCCCAAGAAATCACTACTGAAAAATCTTCACTCAGCATAAGCAAGGCTACCAATGACCAGTGACTCCCTCGATAGATCCTCTTGCCTATAGTAAGCGCACTGTCATTGATCATTCAGTAGTTTTGCATTACTGCCTGTCAGTTTTTCATCCATCAAAGGGTATTTAAGTCAACTGGAAATATATTTCCAAGTGACATTTCACATGATCTCATAGCAAATGAAAATTTATTAAATCTTGATAACTTTGTCTCCTAACTACAGTGATGTGATCAAATGAAAGAATGTCATGAAATAGAGGCCACTGCTCTTCACCTAGGTAGTTCCCCTAGCTTGTTGGTAATTGAAAAGATTAATTTCTTTCAAAGCTTATGACTTCATCCTACCAAGAACTAACTTTAAACTACTTGAAAGAATATTATATGTAATGAAATATTTGGTAACTTGTGACTTCTCAGCTCTCAGTTACTTCTTATGTTATCCCAACAGAAGACTGTTGCATGAATTTTACTGAAATGCCTCACCTGGCTAGAAGTGTGCAAGAATTCACAAAATTTTAACACTAAGGTTTACCAGTTTAAACCAAATTTATTTCCAATCATCAGGTCTTACAATTATAAGTGATACTTGTAAATCTTGTTCAGTGCAAAGAGTTCATACCTGCAGTCTCAAGTTGCACTTTGAACGTGGTGAAAAAAAAATCCTAAGACAGAGAACAGACATGGAAAAACTCCAAGACAGAAATCTGATTCTGGTAAAACTATAAGTTACAAGAAGCAGGCTTTAATCACGAAAAGGCTTAGGCAACCTTATTTCCTTGCTCGTTTGCTTAAAATTATTCTGTCAGAAGCGATTTGCCTATTTCCCCATCAATACATATGCTTTAGGGAAGAAGGAACAATTCTTTATAAAATGCAATAACACCAGACTGTATTGCAAGAGAGGATGTGATTACACTGTTTTACTGCAACATAATCAGAGAACAATTACATAAAGTCAAATTTGGTCTGGATATCACTAGCTGTCACTTCTGAAAGCAACTTAAGAAAGATGAAATAGAATGTCAAAACTTTAGAGTGATCAAACTTCAGATTTACAACTCTCCCAAGAGAATAAACTTCATGTAATATTCTCTTAATGCAATCATTTATCCCCCTTTGCCTTCAGCAACCAGTCCTGTGAGTCACCTCAAGCTCCTGATAGATTTACAGCCAAGCACTGACCAGACTTCACTGTGCCTTGTCCTTTATCACAATGAGAGAAGATGATAAAACACTATGGCAATAATATATACTGTATTTTTCTGTAACATTAACACTGACCAGTAATATTCAAATTGTAGTCCTCTGACCAGTAACTGATGAAAAGAACAATGCGTACTGGGCAGGCACTCAAGTATCTCAGAAAAGGAAAAGGCTTCTAATAAATACCATGTTCCTTTATCCTTATTCAAGAGAGAAAAACTGCCATAGCAAGACATGTGGCAATGCCACTTTAACCTCTTGAGCTGCCCAGCTACTCTCTCATGATGGACTCCTGTAAGCCATAGCTCTGGATATGGAGCCAAGTGTTTGCTCTTATTCTGCAACTCCTCTTGCCCTGCCACCATGCCATTTACCCATATTTCTTTGAAAATGTTCCCATTATCCTAGTATATTTTTTCTGAGGATGATCCTTCAGTAAAATGTTTTGGCTTGGAGACAGGTAAGTATCTGCTCTTCTCTCTGCAATTACTGCTATTTATAACTCAGGTGTTAGCAACCATGTTCTTGGAGTTATCAGCCACAGCTACCTTAAATAACCTGCAGGTCTGAAAAAATATTGCTTCAATGAATTTGCTGGCAAGGGGATACTGATGGTAGGGTGGACAGTCAGTGCAAGGGCTTTATTTCAGACTTGCTCTCTTTTACCTGCTAATTCTTCTTGCTTATAACCTGCCTCCAGGGAGGAATAAAATGCAAATTTTTTCTTCTATAGACTGCAGGTGACATTGCAACAGGAAATAAAATTTCTTATCATGACCAAGTACAATAATTGGAATGATCTCTGGAAGTTCCATTTTATATAAGACACAAATAATTTCATTTAACTTGTAAAGGCGTACCTACTGGGAAAAAATAATAAATAAAAAGATATAAGAGCTGGCTTCAAGTCAGCTAAATTTACAGCTTCCTTTTACAAAAGCAAGTTCTACATACTCTGGAATTTTAATTAAACCCAAATATGTTTTGTAATATCAGTTAATGATATGAGTATCTACAACACTTAAAAAATCTGATGGATTTATTACTTGCTGTTTAATGATCACTTGGTGATCCATATCCAGGTATATCAGCTCTCTTAAAATGCTGGCTGTTAGATATAAGGTCTATAAGGGAAATGCTTAAATTCTGGTATAAAAATGTCTGTGATAAAACCAGAAGCTCTGAATTTCATGGTACTTTAATGCTGCTTCTAAAGTAATGGAAAAGCCATTTTCTAGCACTTGTGTCTAGGACTCCAGTAATAACATTTTTTCACAAAGGACCTATCTTTTCTTAAATAAGTTATTGTGAAGTTATTCTAAAGTATTTAAAATCATGCAACTAAATTTGATTAGAACTTCTCAGCCTTTTAATTCTGTTTAATGAAATATTTCTTAAACAATTTTTAATCAGTTTCTACTGCAACGTGATATGCAGTCCAATAACAAGAATAGTATTACCAAGTTATTGCTTCAATAACATCTATGACTGTTCTGTACAACTTACTCTGCAAGTCTACCACTATGAACTAGTTTAAAAATCCATTTCTGGCCAAAGCTGAAAGCTGATTTGGTCGCTTCAGACAAATCACTGTCATCTAACCTTCATCACAAGAAAAAAAATCCAAATTGTGCTGCTTGATGTTTAGCAGCTATCACAAAGAAATAAGAGAGGCTTGCACTGTGACAAAATACGCTGACAGAGCTGTGCATGAAAATGCATACAAATATTCAATGTTTATCTGGAATATAGACAGAAGGAAAAAAGCATTATAATGGAAAGTGCAGCAACATGCATGTCCTGATAACTCTGTATAGATGATACACCCTTCTCCCCATATTATCACTGAGAGAGTCGTGCTGCAGTTACATAAAAGCCTGATCACTTTCAACAGCCAATTAACTAGACCAAGTTATATTTTTAGAGACAGTGGTGAAGATTACTGAATGATTTTTTTTTTTTAAAAAAAAGTAGACTAGAGATATAATTAAAGGTATTCTTCAACAAATGCTGACTTTCATTTTTTAAGAGACGGCAATTTCTTTTAATTTCTAACACCAAATACATAAATTTGTTTTGAGCCCAAACCATGAGGTCTGAATCTAATCAAGATCTAAAGTCTTTGGGCCTGAGGACTGTGTTCTCTCAAAAGTCATTTGATGCAAAATTATTCATGAGCTACCCTAACTGCTTTCAGAGACATGAAATCCAGACTCTCTTCTGTTCTTCCAGGAATTTTAACGGAAGCTTAAGGGCCTTTGGATCTCCCTCATTCAGTCTACCCAAAGAATATAAATCTGTGATTCTCTTTCTAATTTGCAAACTAAAACTGCATAGGTAAAGGCACCTTTATATGTACTCTTCCAAATCAAAGCCTTGTATCACCAGACATACAGGAGAAAAACTGCAGAAACCTGCATTTATTTGCTTCCTTGGGTGGTTGTTTTAAACAACCTACAAAGCAATAAACCATTTCTGCATTATCTTGTGGTTATTTCTTAATTCTGTATACTTTCTTCACATTAATTTAATTATATTTTTTCCTTCACATATTTCAGTAGCAAAAGTGTTAAATGATATAAGCAAGTGTTCTGAGTTTCAGAATGCAAAACATTTCACCCTGTAAGGTAAAGTTCAGAAATACTGAAGCACAATATAATTTCTACAAGTAGTCAGTCATATAAATAGTATTTTTTAAGTTACCTGTATATTTAAATGTATTTAATATGTAATAATACGCATTTGTAGTATCTAGATCCATCTATATAAATATCTAGATATATTGTTAGCCTCACTGTCAATGAGGATGTGAACTAGAGGTTGTATTGTTAGTACTAGAATTATAAGGACAACATGAGAAAAGAGCCTCCTAAAATTAAAAAAAAAAGAAGTCATGGAATTTACTAGTTTAGCTCATGAATAGAAAAGTTACAGCTATTACATTTCTTCATGACAAAGCATACTGATGTAATACAAAGGCTAAATTATTTCTTACCTGCATAACCACTAGCAATATTTGCTTCAAGTGTACATGAGCTTTTAGCTTAAAAGGTAATACACATACTCTACAGAGGATACTGGTCTGAATTATCTAGGTATAGCATGGATACGTTTGAACTTAGGGCCTCTGAGGGCTGTGTTTAGAATATAGATTTATCCTCCACATGCAACTAAGTAAATTCACATGGCATTCCTGCAAAAATTTCTTATACTCCTGATTAATCAGATTAAAAGCCCTGAACCCATGTTTCCAACATTATCAAAGAGAAAAGTAACACATTCCTAAAGTTTCTATGCTTCTAGGCAAATGAAATACTAAGGAATTATCTATGAACTCAAAACAGACTTACATAGAGATGTAAGACAGGTAAAGCAAGCCAACCCACACAGACATTCAGCATAACCATACATTGCAAAAGATAAGCCTGAGAACTAGCACAGCCATTTCTCCTGACACATCTCCAGTGCCTTTAAACTATGCCTCCTGTCTGGCTTCCTAAATCTTTAAACTGCTCTGGCAGATCCATCATTTCCTCACCAATTCAGAAATGAGCAGCACTTGGTGACAATATGACAGACACAGCGAAAGGTCCAAGATGGATAGTTAGACATATTTATGGTGCTACTAATATAAACTGCTGGTAGCCAAAACATTTGCTTATCAAAATGCCACCAAGGAGTACCTGACCTTTAAGAGGCAGGTCTTTTACTACGTAATGGAAAAGCAAACGAACAAAAACAAAACAAAACAAACAAAACCCCAACAACAAAAAAACCCATGCACACAAAAAAAAACCCCAAACAACACAGAAAACCTTAAAAGGTTGGTATTACTAACATTTTCTGTTTAATATATTACCCTATGACAAGAGGAAATTTCCTTGCCATGCAAATGGTTGCACTAAAAGTGAAGAGTTCAGTCTGAAAAAATGATCTTTTTGAATTGGGCAGAGCAAGAGCTGAACTACTGTGTATTTTCTGCAGTGAGTCAGTGATCACATTGCTCTGCAGGCTGCCAGGGCTGGTGGTAATTGCAGTTACAATTGGAGGTCTTCTGTGCTTGCTTACTTTGGGGAAACTCTAAATATAAGTGCTATGTTAAAGAATCTGTCAATACTAACTGTACAAATGTCTTTGATATACCATATTAACAATAAAATTAGTTCTTTTAGGCCTGAAGAGACATTCTTCAGCTCCAGCTACAGAAAGGCACCACCTTTTCAAAGCTTGCCCTTGACTTAAGTGGAAGTCATGGACTGAAAGACACAAACACACGACATGAAAGGAAAAAACACAGCCAACAACAGGAGAGTGTACCCCCCCAAGAGTACACTGCTGTCAGAAGTGTGCCCTGGAGATCAGAAACATTTCTTCCTATAGAAGTCAGACTTAAGCCTTTCCAGGTTATTCATATACTGAAATAATGGTGTAACACCTACAGAAAATGAAAGGTGCAATTTACATCTCTAAATATTATACTTATTGCTAGAACATGGGAAATGGCTCATTTGACTAACAACACTGAAGTGCAGATCAGCTAACCAACAGCATTAGGAGGTCTGAAGATTAGGAGAATAGCCTGAATGCTTTAACATTTTTACGGCACGCAGCAAGCAAAGAAGGAGGAAACAACCAAAAAGAGCATAGCCCAATCCAAGGAGAGAAAATAGCTGGGAGTAGCAATATACATATTAGAATTTATCTGTTAATGAATATAATTGATTTTCAGACAACTCCATGAAATGATTTCTTTACAGTCACTGCTCTCCACCACTATCATACTACATTTAGGGCTGCCTTAGAATCTGTGGGAGGACTGCAAATTTCCAAATTGTCATGTTAACAAATAATAGTGCTGATAAAGGAAAATATTAAATATCATAAGGAAACCAATAATTATCATGTTTCTTAACAAAAGATATTCTACAGAAAGTTCACATTATTATAATCACTATTTTGAGAGGAAGTTTCTGAGCAGAAAATCAGATGTCATACAATATAAATTAATCCATGGAAAATACCAACAGATTCGATTGCTGGTTTCAAATATTTGCGAGAAGCTGTTTATTGACTGAAGATGCATCATTAATATAAACAAATATTGCAACTGCAATTCATCATTAATAATACAGACAGAATAAATCAATTCAATTAGAAATTTAAAGTTTCATGCAATTGATTGTTATTTATAAACACTGGAAATGAACCATCCTTTAATAAAAACACAGCACTTGCGGTAGGCTTCAGATATATTCCACATTCTAGCCAATTCTGTGCTATGTAGAGAAAAGAAGAATCCATTTTAGCATTGATTTTTATTTTTCAGATCTAGTAATCAGAGTTAGTGTACCCAAATTTATGATTTCTTGTACCCGAGTTATAAGGGTGATTTGAAAAAAAACAAAACCCCAAACCAAACCAAAAAAAAAAAAAAAAAAAAACCACAAAAAACCACCCAAACTTCCATTTTTTATGTAGTTGTTTTGGAATTTTTAGTGTTTTTGTTATATTTAGTTTCAGAGAAAAAAAAACCCAAAATTGTAAAACCTTCATTATGTGCTACCAAAATTTGATTTCTTTTTAAAATGAAAAACAATATGCTCATATAGACAACTTAAATTAGAATACAGGCTATTTAAAAAAGACCACTGGTTGTAAGACTGAGCAACTGTCTTCTGTACTGTGCTTCCAGAAAAAGAAAATAAACCAAACCAAAACACCAAAACCAACCTGCAACTCAAAACCAAGAACCACTCCCCAAAAGTCCTCAGTATCTTTCCTGTGATGTAAAGAGAGATAACTTTATTGTTGGGTGTTCTGTAAACTCAGTCATCACTTGCAAGTAGTCCTACAGCTTCTATTCCTGACAATGACATAAGGCAGATAGTAAGATGTGTCATGTTTTCTGCTATCTGTATTATATATCATTAAAATTGACCAGATACTGGTTTTCTTCACTCTATTCGTGAAATGGGGTTAGATCTCATGTACCTCCCCTTGGGGATGCATAAAGATTACTAAGAGCCACAAAGTTCTTCTATCATTTGTTTCAGGCTTGGGGTTCCCCGCGCTCCAAACAAAAGCTGGATAGATACTCCATAGATATAGCAGATTACAAAAAAAATAAAATAAAAAAAAAAATTAAAAATCATGTCTTAAGAATGTTGCCATGGTGAATTTAATTCTGCATTTACACATTCACTGAGTGATAAGACAGAATACTGGACAAATCAAGCCTTAACTTTCATAGTTGGTTAAATATTGGCATTTCACATTGTCTAGGTTCTCAGCTGAAGGGTCTTGTTCATATTTGTACAAGTGATATAGGTCCAAACTTCTTAGCTTTTGATCCAAGCAGGAGCTATATTTTGAACAAAACAGTACCCTGAAAAGGATGATCCCAGACATCTTGGATCAGGTAAATAAATTTAATTGCTATTTTTAACCATAATCTATTTGCTTCAGCTCTAGACTTCCTAGTACTCATAAACCAGCAGCTTTGATGCTTTCTGTGATGAAACTATGGAAAAACTAATCTTGAAATAAGGATAATGATACTGATACCATTTCACAATAGTATCATTGATAGGTCTGTTAACATTTAAATATTTGGACTGTGTAATGATATATCTTAGAAAACTCACAAGGATATAAATGGTTCTATTTGAACAACACGCAGTAATGCAGGTATAGGGACTGTACACAAAGAATGAAGAGGAGGAAGAAAAAAAGAAACAAGCCTTCCTGAATGAATTAAGAATTTGGATGTGAAAACACATAGTGTATGCAATATAATAATATGTATATACACTAGAAGATTAAATGGAGACCATGAAGAAAACCTTCACAACACCTCTGAGCTCCTGAAAGCTAAATTTTATGACCTTAATAAGGCTATTTTAATACTGGTTTTGTGTATGATATTATATAGTCTTGGTTTATTTATGACTTACGTCTACACATGCACATTCCCCAACAAACATACCCTCACATTATTATTTCACAGAGCATATTTTATTATTTCTGTTTCACTTACAGCTGGAATATTTTGGTTTATGCATCTGCCAGGTGCAAGATGAACAGCGTATCACAACAAGCTGTACCATCACAGCATTTAAAAGCAAGCTGATGCATTTTTATACTACACTGCGTTCAGACTATATAGCACAGAAGTAGTGCAATTCAACATAGTACCCTGAACCCTCTCCAATTACTGCTGTGCTGTCACGAGCCCTGCAGTGGGGATTGAGAGTACTGTGGTGGTTCCTATCCTCTGTAATCTTGCATTTTTTCCCCAGCTCTGCCTCAGATCTATGAATGACCTTGGGTACCTCCTTTTAACTTACCGCAACACTGGTTTTACTCATGGTCCTTGCCTGGCCTACTTGTGAATTTTTGGAAGACAGATGCTCATTAACATGTATAATGTCAAATATGATAAAGCCAATTTTGAAAGGAGCCTCTAAGTGCTACTATAATACAAAAAATAAATAATTTTTTCGTCTATTCTTGATAAAGATAGGTCAGAGCTGTTGATGCTTTATATGCAAAGCCCCGGAGAATTTAATATATCAAATCAATTCCCCTCCCCTCCTTTACTACCATTGCTAAAGAGAAGCTTTTTAAAAATGTCTTTCCTTTTAATGACAACATCAAAGAACTAAGGAAAACAAATTGTGCATTAAGAAGTCTGTGTCAAGAAACATTTCACTTCAAACAAAGCACCACACATAGCGCTGACAAGAAGAGAGATTTAAACACTAATTAGCATCAATTTCTTTACTGAATTATGATTTCAAGAAAATATTTTGTGACCCTCTGATTTAAATACTGCTTTCCCTTCAAACATTTTTCATCGTTGAAATGGGTTCTTAGATTGATAAGCATGGATCATGCATTTTAAGAGTTCAATTTTTACAGATTAGCCTATGTTTCCACCAAAGACTGCAAGGACTGTATTAATCACAGTATGCATATTCAAGGTCATAACTGCCACGGAGTATGCAAGACAGTATCTCTTTGTCACATTTCTATGAGAAACAACTTCTTCACATACGCTGAACAGGCAACAGAAAAGATGTAGTCTTTACGCTTTTGTAGCTACAAGCATCACCTGATCATTGATGTGTCCTGACACATTTGACTAAGTTGTTACTCAATAGTGTACTTCATTCTTTCTACTTTTCTGTCCGCGTTCTATAAACAGTGTGCTAATCCCAAGTTATAGATACAATTGTGCTTAATTGTTTCATGACATTGGCAGTGAAATGGGGACCACTGTCTGAAGCCATTCCTAGAGGAACTCCAAACAGGGGAATTATTTCTTTTAATAACACTAACTACTTCTCTTGCTTCACTGGTACGACAGGGGAAAGCTTCTGGCCATTGGCTAAAAGTGTCCCCTATAACTAGAAGATATTTATATCCCTCTTTCCTCAGTAGCTCAGCAAAATCTACTTGCCAATAATCTCTGGGAGAATTTCCTGGTTTAGTAACTGCCCAGATTGGCCTGTTACTGGTATTTGGATTATTCTTAAGACAAATTTCACATCTCTCAGTGACAGACTGAATAATTTCTGTGTACTTCTTATCAGTTTTTGAAGCTGTTTCTTCAAATTTTCCTCTCCCCAATGTGTTTTATCATGTTCTCTTCTGACAATTTCTTTCATTAATAGTGGAGGTGTTATTAGCTGTCCAGTGGGCATGACAGCCCATCCCTTATCTCGCTTCTCAGCCCGTAATTTGCTTATCATTTCATTCTCCTGAATGGAACTGAACTCATGGACTGCCCCACAGGCAAACTTGGAGTCTGCCCAGATGTTGACTCCTTTTCCTTCACTTCAGTCCGATGTTCTCATGTCTGCAAACAGTCATGGTTGGGAGTGGAACATCTCTCTCATGCTGAAAGGCTGAGGGAGCTGGGTCTCTTTAGCTCAGAGAGGAGGAGACTGAGGGGTGACCTCCTCAATGTTTATAAATATGTAAAGGGCGAGTGTCAGGAGGATGGAGCCAGGCTCTTCTCTGTTATGTCCAATGATAGGATAAGGGGTAACGGGTGTAAGCTGGAGCATAAGAGGTTCCACAGAAACATAAGGAAAAACTTTTTTGCTGTGAGGGTCACAGAGCCCTGGAACAGGCTGCCCAGAGGGGCTGTGGAGTCTCCTTCTCTGGAGATATTTAAAACCTGCTTAGACACGTTCCTATGTGACCTGCTCTCGGTGGTCCTGCTCTGGTTGGGGGGTTGGGCTAGATGATCTTTTGAGGTCCCTTCCAACCCTTAACATTCTGTAATTCTGATGAGCAGACGAACATTCTCTGGACTTCAAACTTCCCCAGAAGGCTCTACAGCAATGGCAACACTGTACATAAGTGGCTTTTCTTCCCTACAAACTTAACACAATCACTCGTTTGTCTCAATGATCACAGAGATGTAAAGGTTCACAAAAGCACTACAGGTTAATTCACATCTACCTTTAATATTAATGTGTGAAAAACATATTTCATGGATGAATGAACTTAAGGAGAAGTGGGAGCTACGAACGCTTCTTTCTGTACAGCTTTCCCACATATAATGAGAAAGGAGATTTACACAGCGAGATGAAAACTGACCCAAAACAATGTCATGACGGGGGGCCATACACAAAGTGAGTGCTAGAAGTCTCAATTAATAAGCATTATAAGCAGGTGTGTTGTGACTGAGATGCCAGATCATCAGAAAGGCACCCAGGGGACCAGCACACCTATATCCTAATGAGATTTCCTTGACAAAGGAGAAATACAATGATACGGGCAGTCTATATATAATTTATGAATTCTTGGCAGCATTATAATGTTGATATGTAATTGCTTTAAGGAGGAGTGTGTGTCTGCAGGAAAGGGGACCGCAACATGTCTTTGTGGAAAGCAGGATCAGGTGAAGTGGTTAACTCTAACATTGCTGCCCCAACGCCAGAATGAGCAGGCTAAGCAAGCTGCCTAGACAGGTAAACAGTTCGTCAAAAGTGCTGTGCAAAGGGGAGCTGAAGTGATCAATGAAAAAATGGCTAGGGTACAACAAAGGAACTGAGCCCTTAAGGTTCTCATGAAGACAAGGTGCTTCATTTGTATCCTGTTCCCCAGGGAAATGTAAAGTCTAAGCAAACAGG
>WUAM01000164.1:523826-545889 GCA_024336885.1 Actenoides hombroni | reverse complement strand
TTGCGTGATTTATGCGTATTTGACTATAGGAGATGAATGTTATGGAAACTGTGGTTGATTCGAAAATACAGTAAAAAAAATAAAAAAAAAAAAAAAAAAAAAAAAAAAAAAAAAAAAAAAGAAAAAAAAGAAAAACGAAGATCGAATTCTCTCCCTTCATATACCAAGGAAAGATTAAGAGCACAATGGTCCAGTAGGTAAACTCCAATAGTGCATACTTGATGCTGGATTGCAAAAACTCTTAAACTTTGATGGCACAACACAGTGCCTCTACCAGGAAACAGCAGCAACTCAACAAGTGGGAAAAGAACTCAAAGTCACTGTTATAACTAACTTTCAAAACATACAATCTATTTTCCTGCAAGAATAATGAGCCAACTTTTAGATCTCAATTATTTCAGAAAAGGAAAGGTACCAAATACAGCACAAACCAAAAACCAGGTTGTAAGGCATTACTTGATCATCCTGTGTGCTAAAGTTTCCAGAAAGAAGTAAATGAGGGCTTATTATCTATATTTACATTGCAGAAAATTAACTTTTGAAATAAAACACTTCGTATTTCATATATACACTGAGCAACAAACTCTGAGCTGAAGTATACCAGCACACCCTAGCATGTTTATCCAGGGGCACTAGAATATCTCTATTAATATTCAGAGAGAGATACACAGAGAGATACTGAGGATTACTGTGGTTCCTTTCCTACACCAGTTGCCTTACCAGTTGGTATGGTTATGTGTCTGTTACTCAGTGTCTTTTAATCTCAGAACGGCTGTTTTCTTCCCTGCATAGGAGGTATGCCTGTCTTTTTAAGCTAGTGATCTGCAAAAATAATTAGAACACTGTTTACCAGATCACACAAAATGCTCAAGCGATACAGCACATCTATGCAAAGCACAAGCCACAGAGATAAAAGGATTAATTCAAATTAAACAATCATGATTATTTCTCTGCAGTTTATACCACTGTGGTGTGTTAGAATATTGAAAGCCTACCTCAGTACTTGGGTCATAATGAGCTTTATGACATCTCTAGGGACGCATCTGTGACTTGTTTCAAAATATAAGAGTTCTGTTTTGCTGTCTGATACCATGGGTTTGTCCTTTGCTTCATTAGGAGGTGAAGAAAAAAAGCCAAAGAAAAGTATTTTGAATAAGTTCAAGAAAAGGAACATATTAAAAAAAATAATTAATAAAAATCAGATGGCATAATGCCACAACTGTTTCAGAGGACCCGGCCTTCTGAAATCATCACAGATGTCTAGATTTGCAAGAAGACCTTCCATTACAAGAATAGAATACAACAGGAGTGTGAGCAGCCGCAATCTATTTAACACACTTTTCAACTGACAGTTGAAGTTTACACTGAAGAGTCAAAGCTATTGTGGCAAAATCAACCTGATTTTCAAAACACATTCAAAACCTCAGCCTGCTCTTGTTTTATCAGGGAACAGAAAACCACTACATACAACAAAACCCTAAACAAACATCTCTTTGTGCGTCTTATGGATGGTGATTTTAGTGTTGTGGATTGCTGAGACAAATAAGCAGCTAAATGCAGGCATCTATTCCATGAGAAGTTAAACCCACACTATGTTCAGCTGTTACTGAAGCTCTAACAGATTCAAAGACTAAAGTTGCCTGATTTACCTCAGAAAACCCAAGTGACACTACTGTCATTCAGTGAGCAAGAACTCACTGAACTGTGGTGTGCCTACCACATCCTCATGGAGCAGTACTGTGATTTGAGGAAATCAATGTTGAAAGCTTAGCAGTACATTCACCCTTAGATTCCAGAGCTAGTTTATACCTCTCAGAGAGTGTAAAGCCCTATACTCTAGCCCTATATGACAATCAAACCATACAAGGATGGTGGCTTTTTCCATTACTACAAAGGGGTATAGTTGACCAACATATTACTTTCCCTGTACAACAGAAATGGATGGTGAGAGACTGTACATCATCACAGATGAGTAGGCTGTCAACAGGGCAAAATGCAGCTACATGTCAATTCTCACTACCCAGAATTTTAGATGACTAATAAGACTCAGCTATGTACACATAATGCTCGATTCTGGTTTTCCCTTGACATGTACACAAATCCAGTGAAAATTTCTTAGAATTACTGTAGTTTTGCTGATTCTTACAATTGACTTTGTGGTATTATAAAGCCTACATGGTCTGCGAAGTAGAAACGCAGTTAGTTTTTGGTCTTGATGGGTATATTTTGTGTGTGTGTTTGGTTTTGTTGTTTTTTGTTACTGTTGTTTGTTTTTTGGGGTTTTTTTTAAGTTAAGAAAATACAGCCAGTCATACAGCAAAAATAATTTGATTTAACCCAAAGGATGGTAAGTATAAGGAATGTATTAAGAACTGCTTTCTGAACTGCCAATACAAGTAAATTAACAGTTTATGTGGTAGTTTGCTTTCATATGTTAATTTCAGATTCACAGTTGATACTATATGTTTGAAATTGATACAAAGCATAAAAAGGTTAAAAAAATACAGATTCCACTGAATAAAAGCCAACATATCTATCTATCCAAGCTATATGAGATAAAAAAAACAAAATGACATCAAAGAAACTACCTCATTCAGGCCTTTCAAAATACTTGTCATTAAAAGATGGTTTGTTGAAACTTCAGACAGGCTAAATGTATGCCACATTTTGAGTGAAAGAATTACCTTTCCAGGGTTGCAATTACAACTGTACTTAGTTGTCATAGCAACCTGGCAACATATAGATGTTGCTAGATGAAGACATCAAGGGGCAGACAGTGATTTTCAAATCACCACATGCCAAGTGTCATTTTTCATGGGTATATCTGTGCTCAGGGGGAAAAAAAATAAAAGATTTTAAAAATTGAAAATTAGCATTTTTAAACAATGTTTGAATAGCACGAACATTGCAATGCCAATTCCCCATTTTGCTGAGCTATTTTAGTATTCTTAGAATAGCATCTCCTTTTTCTTCTTTTCTCAGTTAACATGTTCCCAAAATATGAGCACAACATAGGGAGTTGAAAGGCAAAGAGGTTAGGCTCAGCTATGAAGGTTACCATGCTTTGGTGGTTGCTTAAGTCCTGCTATTGTTCTGCTCCTTTTCTTCCTATTTTAATTGTCCTGCTATCCTGACTTGGGTATTTTCAGTCAGATGCTCTTTTTGACCTGTACTCCAATTCCTTTCGAGACAGCAAAAGGAAAAATAGATCTATACTAATAAAGCCAGTGGTGAGCATGCCTCAGTGATGTAAAGTTCTGCAGATACTCCAGCTGTGATCTACTTGTAAAGGTTGAGGCAGAATCCAGAAAACATCTAGTACAAACACAGCTTTTGGTTGTCTTCAGTGGGCAGCTCCTACTGTGGTGCTGTCATCTATACTGCTATTTTTACTTCTACTGACCAAGGAGCTTTGATCTGTTTTATGTTAAGGGTTCCAACAAAAGGTTTCTGAGTTGGTGTTCAGTTTATTTACACAGGCTTCTCATACAGGCTAAACAATAGAGCTCAGAGGGTCGTGATCAGTGGTGCAGAGCCCAGTTGGTGACCTGTACCTAGAGGTGTTCCCCAGGGGTCAGTACTGGGTCCAGTCTTATTCAACATGATCAGTGACCTGGATGAAGGGACAGAGTGTACCCTCAGCAAGTTTGCTGATGATGCGAAACTGGGATGAGTGGCTGGTACACCAGAAGGCTATGCAGACATTCAAGGAGATCTGGACAAATGGGGG
The DNA here is from genome assembly GCA_024336885.1 of Actenoides hombroni. NCBI lineage: Eukaryota > Metazoa > Chordata > Aves > Coraciiformes > Alcedinidae > Actenoides > Actenoides hombroni. Next base: position 542,159 of record WUAM01000164.1, on the reverse strand, counting down.
AGCCAGGCAAAGGGGAATCTAGCAAAGTTCAACAAGGGCAAGTGTGAAGTCCTACACCTGGGGAGGAATAACCCCATGCACCAGTACAGGTTAAGGGTTGACCTGCCACAAAGAAGGACCTTGGAGTCCTGGTGGACAATAAGTTATCCATGCGATAGCAATTTGCCATTGTGGCCAAGAAGGCCAATGGTATCGAGGGAGGTTCCCCTCCCCCTTTACTCTACCCTGCTGATATCACATGTGCAGTATTGTGCCCAGTTGTTTCCCCAGTTCAAGAGAGGGACTGGAAAATCTCTTTTACGAGGAAAGGCCAAGAGACCTGGAGCTGTTTAGCCTGGAGAAGAGAAGATTAAGAGAGGGTCTTATTAATGCTTACAAATATCTCACAGGTGGGTGTCAAATAGAAGGGGCCAGTCTCTTTTCAGTGGTGTCCTGTGACAGGACAAGGCACAATGGTCACAAACTGGAACACAAGAAGTTCCACCTCAACATGAGGAAAAACTTCGCTATTGTGAGGGTGATAGAACACTGGAACAGGCTGCCCAAAGAGGTTGTGGAGTCTCCTCCTCTGGAGACTTTCAAAACCCACCAGGAAATGTTCCCAGATGGCCTGTACTAGCTGATCCTGCTTTAGCAGGAGGATTGGATTCTATGATCTCCAGAGGTCCCTTCCAACCCCTGCCATTCTATGATACCATGATGCTGCACCACGTAGTACAAGTTTGAAAGTTTTGATCAAGCCTGAGGATATGCTTTGTCCATTCTTCCATCTGACCAGAGTGCATGCAGGTGTCTATGCTGTAGCAAGAGAGGCACCATTCCAACATAGAGTTTACCTGAATACCAAATAACATAAGCAAGCAGAGAGCACCCAATGCAATCTGAATCCTCTTCGGATAAAGCTATTCTTTAAGAGCTCTTAAAGAACTGGAATAGATGGTACACTAATTACATGGTTAAGATAGTTTTGATCTTTACTAAACCAGCTCAAAACCCAAATTCACCATCTTATCAATCCCCATCTTACCACAAATCTGCCTGTCTCATTAAAATACCCCTACACTACAAAAATAGACAGTGAAAATGCAGAGTGGAAGTGAAAATGTGTTCAACTCATTAGTTGAGCATAATTTGAAGTTACTACACATAAGAGGTACAGATTTGTTAAGGCAAATGTGAACATCAGTTAGTTTGGTTGGTGGTTTTGGGGTGTTTGGTTTGTTGCTTTTTGTTTGTTTGATGGTTTTATTTTTTTCTTTATTAAACTCAAAATCATTTTATTCTGTTATTCCTAAACACCTTTAGTAACCTGAATGATTTAATGGAACACTTCTTCTCATCTGCAGAGAACAGAGTGTTTATAGCAAAGAGTTGAATAACAAAAGATATCCTTATAAGTACACACTGGGGAAAAATGGGAAATGGTTTTAGTTAGTATTTGTAACAATATCTTAGACTGTTCAAAGTATCTAGAAATTTATCCATGAAGTGACATGCTAATTTATGTAGTGAGATAGTTGGTTTTATGCTTTCAGACTTCAACTGTGAGTACTGAAAAAGGATCATCAATAAAGGTAAGGAGTGATCTACAATGTTTTTTAAGAATTATGACTTAATATCTTTCTTTTTTTTTTTTTTATTCCCTTAAAAAATATTTCAGGAAAATACATTACTCTTAGAGCTAAATTCTATCACCTCCTGAGCCTGTAGAAGTGAAAGCATTGATAAATTAAAATAGTGAACATTCTTGTACAAAGACATTCTTATTAGTTCAATTCCATACAAGAAAAACAAACAAACAAACCAACTAGAACTTAGTCCACTCCTTTGTAAACACTGCATAAGAGGAAAAAACCCACAATCAAAAAAAATAACAACAAAACAAAACAAACCCCAAACCACACAAAACAAACAAACAGTGGATGTATGCATGTGTGTACAAAGAAAGGAGCAGAGGTATTTTATTAGTGCTAGTTCTTTATGTGGCCTGCAGTGACATTTGAAATTTCCCTTTAAAAATAAAACAGAGATTTTCCTGACATTCCATAAATTACTTACAAAATCTGGTCAGTAATTTGCAGTTTCAATCTGAAGGGCCTTTGTGTCTTTCATTAATGAATGCTGATCAAGTCAGATGTCTTTATCTATTTTTTGAAATATTTTTCTGAAACTCATACCTGTATCAGTTCTTCTTTTGCATTCCTGATTTGAAATAAAATAAAACTAAACCAAATTAATTAAATACTTGGTTTGGCTAAAGAATGAAGTATATCCTTCTTTATAATCTTAACATGAAGACAATTACATTAATCCTGGCTGAGTTGTGCCTTTGTCAATGAAAGAATGTAGAGATCTTGGTATCTGTCAACCTCATTTTATACAAACATCCAAATATCCTTCAGATTATAATGGATGGCCCTCAGTTACTACTAACTACAGTGAGCTACAAGTTGTCTCTGTATGGAGTCTGTTATCAAGACTAAAGTCTTGATAAAGACATAAATGTGCATCCATGGTCAAAGGCCATTGTTAACCTGTATGTAGCCTGGGATTGCATTTACCATTATTGCATTGTCTGAAGCACCATGACTTCCCCAGCAGGTTATATAGCATTTTTAAAACTTACCAATCCTTCTTTATTTCTATCAGGAATTTTAAGAGGTTACACTAACATTTTTGAAAACAACTTTAGCACCCTAGGACACTTTAGCTACAGTCTAAGTCAAAAAAAATAGAAGAAATGTGAGACCTACCAGAAAACTTTTTCCCTAGCTGGAGGACACAGAGGAAAAGAGAGTTGATTAAGAGGGACGTATACCTTCCAAGTAGAATCAAAAATTACCTTCCTGTACCAACAGGAAAAGAGTAACTCTGGGTAAAAAAAAAATGCTGAAAACTCTAACATTTCTGAACTAAATAGGTGTCAAAAAGATACAGATCCAGAATTGAAACAGAAATTACTAAGGGCCAGGCAGAGTACAGACTAACCCTCTAGGAAGGAAGCAGAGAGCTGCCACCACCCCACCCCCTGCACTGGGTCACGCCATCCATTTCCATAAATAAGAAAAAAAGACACCAAAACCTGCTCTCTTACAAAACAAACTAAGATTTTAGTGAACTTTATGTGCTCTTTGTCTCAGAAATACTCTCTCTTTCCAGCTTGACTTCAGAGACAAACATTGCTATAAAAGAGCACAGAATGTTACATGAAACTGGAATACAAAGTATCAAAAGAATTTGCAAGAGATGTTTAAAACTTGAAAATCCTACTTTCTGAAACGTTTTTCTGCTAGAAAAAAAAAATATTAAAAATCAGTATCTTCGTCACTCAAAAGCTACTCTTTTAGGATATAATTTAATAGGTCAAGCACAAAATGCTGGGACTGGCTTTGACAGTAAACCCTTCAGAAGAAATTGTAAGATAAGGACATCTACAAGGAAGTTCACATATGGTTATCATACATGTCAATACTATTCCCAGCCTTAATACATACAAACAAATACATATGCGTGAGAAAATTTTATGTAGAGAAGGAAACATTGCCAGAATTGATTAAAACCAGACACCTGTTCTATAAACCAGTTTTTCCTCAGACTAAACAAATGTGACCTATCAGGTCCCTAACAAGTTGTTCCTACAAAGAAGATTCAGTCAGGTGTTACTAGATTACAGCAAATTAAGTTTTACCCAGTCATCCCAGTATGCAGCCAGTTATCTTGCATTTGACTTAAAGCATGCTTTGGAATTATGAAAATTAATAAGTCATTGAAACAGGGGACTCTGGAATTTCCAGCTCCTGAAACTGAGCCTTGGAAATTACATAACTTTATGCTATGTTCCCGCTTTCTTCTACAAATATCACATTTGCTTATCTCAGCGCTGCATTGAAGATTAAGTAAATGTTTTTAAAATAATGTTTGGGTTGAAATGAAACTGATGTGTAATAGTGTGTTGTTTTTTAAACATGATCTCCTCACCTTCTTAATGCATCAGAAACACGATTTTAATCTTTTCTCTAAATAATGAGAGAGAACAATTACGTTACCATGTCAATGGGAGTTGTGAATAATTAAAGTCCCTATGTCAAATCTAAACTTCTCCATCAAGGCACAGGTGGTGTTAGGATGAGCCAAACTCAAGATCTGAATTATCACTTAAGGAACAAAAGTAGTGCAGGGAGAAGCCACAACATAAATGAGACTTATGAGGAGGAAATTCAAATTAGGACCTTGCTATTTGGCAGAAGAGAGAACTGGTCTTATAACTCCAGCTGCAAGCAGCACATACTGCCATGAGTGAAAAGAACTAGTGAGGGAAAAAGACATCCCTTTCCTCAATACGCATTTAGAAAATTTGAAAAATGTAGAAGTGTTGAAATTCTTTTAATACTTTTTCTATCAGCATCCTTCTTTAGCTTTCATCCTTTTCCCCTTCCAAGCCAGGCTGTTGCTTTGGAAGGTGCAGGGATCTCTCGTGTGATTTACAAAGACATCTCGGCATAGGAAGTTACAAATCATCTACATAGGACACATAAGTACTTAAAAGAAGCAGAGGAACTTACTAGGCAATCTCTCAAACCATTTGTCAAAGCACCTGCAGGACTCATTTGAAGACGGGTAAACTAAAACTCCAGCAAAGCAGCCACCACAAGAGCATTCTATTTTACTAAAAGGATTTGTAGCCTTTCCTCCCTTCCCATACCCCAACAAAATACACACACTTTAACTTACTGGTTCTTATCTCCCTCTCTGCTGTAATAAATCAGAGGCTGGAAAAGCTAGTGGAGAGCAGAACAAGAGGGCTGGAAATCATGACCTTTGTGTGTAGTAATTGAAAACCACAGAGAGTTCAGAGTGCAGAATGGACTTCTGGACACATCTGTGTTGCGAGCTTTGAAGCCTGAAATTATCCACTGTTGTAACTCCAGGCTTAAACAGCAGTGTCATCAAATCATAAACTGAAAGTGGGCAAAATAATTATAGTTCACAGCATTAGTAGGTAATTACAGAATCAAATATACTATACAGATATACTATTATCTTATTTACAACACCATTTTCTTTTTGTCTTCTCCTGGGACAGCCAATGCTTGTACTATTTGTTTTGCTCTATCAGTTGTAGGGCATACAAAATAACTACTGAGACCACAGTGATTGTAAATGGGTTCAGAAGGCATGTGTCCTTCAATAACAATGGTCCCACCACTACACTGTGCAGAGAAGAAATAACATTGAAAAGATTAAAAAAAACAAACAAAAAAGTCCCCCACACACAAAAAAACCCAGACCAAAACAAAAACCACAAAAAAACCAACACACCAAAAAATCCATCCCAGTGTAATGAAGGCCCAGAGTCACAGAGTAGTTAAAACCTAATTCTCTGTTACAACATCATCCTATCTGACTTTATTCACCAGTAATTATCATACTATTGCCCAGGCATGGGTTACATAATTCAGCTATAAAAAAATCCAAACTCTGCACACCGCAACTTCTGCGTTTGCCACCAGAAGTGAAACAGCAGCATCTTTAACTTCTCAGTCTTTCTTAACTCCCAAAGATCCTTGTTCATCACCTTTGGATCACTCAAAAAATAAATAAATACAGATATAATTGTCTTGGCAACTTCACAATTAGAAGCTCACAATCCCTTTGTCTGCTACACCTTTCAGTATAAATATTTTATCAATGTCTTTAGAAGTTATCTCACTGCAATAAGACCAAAAGTCTGAATGACTTTTGATTTTTCAATAATAATCAATTTCCTTCAGTTGGAAAGATACTGTCTTCATCAGCGAGTGAAATGCTCCTGTAGAAGACTTCTGCTTCCCATGCTGTTCACCAGGAGGGTGCTGAATTCAGTGCCTGGACATTTCTAGATGAACCAGTACTAACCTACCCTTTCTAAAGACTTTAAAAAAAATTAAATTACAATCAATTAAATTGCAAATGCACTTACTGCAAGGGAATGAAAAGGCCACTAAATAAACAAAACACATTAAGAGAAAACATTGCAGAATTAGATTACTAAATCAAAATGTTTATCAGGGTAAAAGAATAAATTGAAAGCCATATCTTTTCAGGGCAGAATGAAATATGTTTGATTTTAAAAACTGCATTATTACCATTTTAGTGGAAATGAATATTCCACCTGCAATGTCCCCCACTCATAACACATAACTTTTCTGGAACAGTTTGAGGATGCTGCTACATCACACAATATTGTAGTCTACCGCCACGTAATTAAAAGCTTGATTAACACATCAATAGAACAACATACTAGCCTGTGTTAGAAACTCATCTAAGCTGTATTTGTCTGAAATTGTTGCAAATCAATACTAGCACCACTAAAGCCAGTGCTAAATTTCAAATTCTGCAAATTAAATACAGAGATGGTGTTAGAGAAAGCTACAGAGTAAAGCTTATAGCCACCTGCAGAATTAAAAATCGTATCTAACCTCTTAAACCACAGACAGCAAGAATATCTCTCTTAATCATTCTGTACGACAAAACACAATCATACTTATCCCCATTAGCTTTCTTTTCTTTGGCATCTTCAACAGGAATTATTTTCCTCTTCCAGCCCCACCCCCACCTTAAACTTCCCTAGTGAAGGCCAGCAAGCCCACATATCCCAATTACTTCACCTTCTCCACTTCTCCCAGTCCTTTGTTTGTAATCCCATTCAGACACCCCGGCCATATGTACCACATGATCTTATTGAAAAGTATGGACAAGGCTTTTCTTGGATAGTAGGCCAAGAAACTGAAATACCTAAGCCATACAAGTAGAAGCCAGGAGTGTTGCTTTCTTAGCTTCAGAGCTGCAATTCAATATTCCTCCCTCAAGGTGAAGGCTCCTTTGCTTTTTCTTCTCCTCATCAGTATTTCCATTCACTTTTCCCTAACACCTCAGAAATGAACCATTTACTAGAGAATAAGCCACCTCAAACAGTCTTCCCCAAAGATAGCTATGAAACCAGAGCTTAGATGTGGTTCTTCATTGTTAACTTTCTAGCTTTTCAATGAAATGTCAAAACATGATATCCTCGTCTTTTAAATATATAGTAACACTAAGATTCATATAAACAAGCTAATTGTTTTCTATCTTAGAAAGAAAAGTTTGTTTTAAAACTAGAATGAGAATTTTTCTCTTCATATTCTAATATATGTATGCAGGTCCTTCAAACTGCGGTTCAAAAATATATCTCAATTAAAAGTTTAAACACAATCTTTTTCAAGATGAAACAAGAGGAAATAAAATACACCCATATTGTCTAAATAGCATATTAGTCACAGCAGCATTTTATTATCCTTTTGCAGACATCTAATATTTGTATTTTATTGCTGTGGAAAAAAAGTAGAATAAAAAATATGAAAAATCTAAGTCCCCTGACTCAATTTTAATTTGAAGCAAAACAATCCATTTGATCATAAAATCCTTAGCAGAACTTCACTGTTTCAGAACAAGGAAACCATCAAGAACAGAACTGTACAAACATGCTGTCCATCCATCAGCTTCAGATGTATCAGTGAATTCACTTTTTTTTCCCCCCTCTATGCTCTGCTTATGCACAGCAGTATTTGTTACACGTAAAGGCTACAGTACAGCAATAATGTAATTTAAACTGAAGCTGGCATGGTAGGAGTCAACACATAGTTGTCTCCACATTACCATCTTAGCACCATGGAGTTTATGCTTTAAGACCGAGGAGCAGGCTCTAAATCAAGCTCTACTTCCATACTTCCTGTACTTAGCAGTTGCGTTCAATGTTGCTTGCTAAATCATCTGAGGCAACTCTTATTACAAACTATTATACATGTAATCCAGACTAGAGCGTAATGTCTGTAATGTGTAGCATGTCTATGTAAACCTTGGGAACAACAGGGAAGCTGGAAAACTACAGAAACAAACAAACAAAACCCCACAGAAGTACCAAACCCGGGTAGGCTCCTTTCTATTAGTATAAAAGACAGAATGAAAGAAATACAGCATGAAAACACAAAATCATTTGAGAGTATTAAAAAAAAAAAAATAAAAGAGAGAGGGAGAGAACAAATGTCAAAGGAAAAATAATATTGAAATAATAGAGCTTTACAGACAGCTGGGCCCCCTCCAACTGCAGCAGGCAGGCACACAAGTAAAGGGCAGTTGTCAAAGCCCTGACATCAAAGCAGGGAAAGGAAAGCAGAAATCCTATGTTTAAAAATGCCATTGATACAATCTCTATATCATATTTTATATTTAGTTTAAGACAGGACACACAAGTTTAAAAAGAGCAGCTACACCTAGTTCTACCACACTTCTCCCGAGACCTTTGTTGGCCTCTCCCACAATTTAAAAAGCTTTAGAAGAACCACTCATGGTTCCTTTTTTCTGGGCAGTACACAGACTGAATCTGTAGTGGAGCCAGCCGTGATTCTGGGGTTATCTGATCAGGTATATACAAGACAACAATAATTTTGAAGGAGCAGGCCTGTGCAGTGCAAAGCAGAAAGAAATCAATACTCATTTGAAATGCAGATGCTGAAGGTTCAGCTTGCTAAAGTTTTAGTCTTGCACTTGGATCAGTTGCAAGCCATCTGAAAAAAAGGCAGAGTTGCTTTCTGCCATTTTATTCCTATCGATAAGGAAACAAGTTGCCACATGTACTGATAGCAACATGAATTGTAGTGAAATTAGAAGAAGCCAGAGTTCAAATAGAAGACTACAAAGAAATATGGTGGTGATGTAGTAGAACAGGCAACTAATTTTAAGAGACTACATTGACTGATAGCTCAAGAACACAGCAGAGGAAAAAACCAGCAAGCAGGTATCAGCAAACTCTACATACTCGTTTTTCAGTTGTAAAAGCTGTTCAGAGGAAAGCTGGGCAGCATGAACTGAAGAATCCACATACTACATTCACAGCAAGTACTTGGCACAAGGCTTCTCAAGGATTCAGACAGGCATGCAAGTGTTGGCAGGGTTTAAGACAGACCGGGGAATTGGAGGAGCTGATGATCTGTCACAATACTTGTGATTTGAGGGATGCATATGCAAAAGCCAGAACAAGTGGCAGGGTCACTGAAGGGCAGCTCTGGTGGTGCTTTTACAGTATGCGAAAGAGTATTTTCTCTGCCCTTCCAGAAGGGACACACATACACACACACCCCCTCCCAAGACCCAACTTGAGTCAAATGAAAAAAAAAATCAGAAGTCTGATACTTAAAATGCCAGCTGGAACAAAAGTATGTCTTTGCCTTTACTCTTACTTGGTTTTAACTCAAATGTTTATTCCCTCCTGACAGGAGAAGACATACTAGAATGCTACAAGTTTATAATTTTATTCACTATAGTTAAGTAAGGGAATTTCTATACTAATTGCCACATACAGCAGCTGACACATACCAGGGTGTGTGTGTGGGGGTTTTTTTCAGGTGTAGGGAGTGTTCCATTTCACCTGGTACCTGTTAAGGTACTAAACATCTACACACATGCACATACACTTTCAGAAATTCTTCAAGTGTGTGCACAAAGTACTGTGCCATTGATCTGCTGTGTGCAGACTAGACAGTTATCTGGCCAGATCGACTGTAACACTGTTTAAATTTAATATTCCAAATGGTATTGAAGTGAAATGTGAAACAACCCTTAAGATCAGGTTCTAAAAGTATTTAGTAAACTTAGTAATAACTAACAGATTTACAATGTCTGTTTTTAAAATTATAGATTTGGCCATTCTTTAAAGCATTCCTCTTCTGATCTCACAATGGATTTTCTAATGATGAAATAGTAACAACTGACTGGGTACAGTCAACTCCCTGAATGTTCTATGTAACAAAATTCTATTACACTGAAAATCACCAACCTCCACAGATGAAGCTACAGGTGTCAGATTAGCTTTAGAGGAAAAGACTCAGACTTTATGTGAACCATAAAATATACTCTGTATATGATCGTGTTTGATCTTCCAGAAATATTTTTCTTTTCCCATGATCAAACAATAAATCTGAGAGCATGGAAAACATGTTGCTGCTGTCAAACAACAAATTATTTTTACACATTTAAAACTATTTTCTCTATTTTTATCTCATGTTACAATCTGATGTATTATCAGCTCCAAAACAGATTATTCTGTTACAGATTTTTTCATCATTTCTTATAGCTTCACTTTATTTAAAAATTACATAATGTGAATATTCTAAATATGCAGGTATGTTAATCAGAGGACTTCAAAAGCAGAAGCATGCACTTTTAAAAACAATAGCACACTGAATGTCTCCAACAAAGTAATACATTAAGCTTAACTGAACATATCAATCATACTTTTATAAATAAATACTCAAGAATATACCATATTTTAAGAGCCCAGTTTAAGATATTACAAAATAAAATAAAAATCTGAGATTTTTTCTTTTTTTTTTTTTAACAAGAAAATTGAGACATATCTAATAAAACAAACTTCAATCAGACTTTCAAGTAGAAAGCTATCTGCTATTTCCACTTCATTTCTGTTCAGTATCACTGACCTGCTGCTATGTGACCTACTACTTTCCTTTAGAGGAGGTGATGAATAGCTGATGGGAAAGCTCATGTTGCAGTTAAACAAATATCTCCATAAGACATATATATTAGCAGACATTTAATACCGTATCTGCCACCATGGCCACATAGGAGGCTAAGTACTGCCAAAGGCATTCCACTTCATCAACACAGAGAATCCAACAAAGTGTCAGAGGCACACCAACATGGCAAAGTATGTGGAAATTGAGATCCTGCTATCATAGCCACTAGCCCACTCTAAGTAATCACCCATGCATTTTTTTAGGATCTACTGCTGTTTCCAGGGACAATTCTGCACTGTATAACAGATTCTCAGGATGGCTTGAGGAATCTAGAGTGTCAAGTACTTGTGGCAAAGCAGACTTTGGTGAAAATAATATTTACCTGCAACAAATTCTCCTCTTAGAGGGCAATATAACAGTAGTTGCAAAGATGGGTGTGCAATAACATCAGGATCTCATTTCTTATACAAATATGCATTCATCACACTTAAATGAAATGTCACCCATGTTGATGATAAATGAATCTTTTTCTAAACAATATTTTTCTTTTTCACAACACATTCCAGTGTCTTTCTAAATGTGCAATGCATCTCCCTGTGAGAAATGTAAATAAATGTCTGACAGAGAAAATCAAGTCAGCTATCACTTCGATTTGCAGGACTAAAGCACACCAAAGATCATTTTGCTAGAATTCCAAGTGATCTGTGGATATAACTTAATTTCCAGAGATATGCATCTGCTGAGCAAATGCATTTAATGGAGGTGACTTTTGTTATCAGTTTTCTGGTGATACCTACTAGCAGCAATGATGTAGTTGACTAACGGCCAACATCTTTGACTCAGAAAAGAAACTATGGTTTTGAGCTTATGTAACGTATAGCCAAAATGCTGTGCTGTTCCTATTCTTGATCATCTATTGAAAAAAGTTCACTAAAGATGAATAATAAAAGTTTGAGGGTTTTATGATACTGAAAACACAGAATAGGAAGAATCTCAAACGTGCATCTTCCTTCCTTGAATACTTAGGCAGAAGACAGACTGAAATGATACACTTTTATACAATTAAAAATATAAATAGATACATATTAATTCTAGCTCTTGTTGCATTTCCATTGGTCAGAAAATTTCCCTTTGGAGTGAAGTTTATAAACATGCTGAGCAGTTTCCAGAAGTCCTATGAATCAAAATAAAGTAGTATTCAAAGCTTTAGCGTTAGATGCTTTCTAAACTTTTTAGTTTGTCGTATTACTGTTTGCCAGTATCATTCATTTGTTTATGTGCACTGTGGAAAGGGCTCTGCTGTATTCCATGGTCAGAAATCTTACACAGGCTGCTAAGACTAGAACTTTGATCCCATCTCAGATCAAATTCTCTATATAATTAGAGAGGACATAGCTTTACTTATACAATGTATTCCTAATGGTCTTCAGATTACTTTAAGAATGCATTGCTCCTTAACCTTCAAAGACATATTTAGCTTCAAACAGCTTCCCAAACTCTACATAGTTTCACTCCATTAAAAAAAACCAGATCGATTACCGATTAAAAATTAGTACTTGAACCCAAATTTAGTTTGGCAGTAAAAAGTACTGAAAATCTTGCACATTTGAATCCTACAAACATACAAGTTTTCTCATTTTATTTTGAGTACACTCCTGTGGCAGGTAAAAGGAAGTTCAAGGTTTTTTTTAGGAGACTGAATCATTACTTCACTGAAATCAGAAGGGGCAGCATAGTTTCAGGAAAGATTCATTCTAAGTTTTATGACTAAGACAAACAGAAACAAATGAAATTCCTGCCTGAAAGAGTGTATAGGATGTACTGGTATCATCATTAAGTCACTCAGAATAAACTAAGTTCGGTATCTTAGTTCTTTACAGTCAGCATTTTTTTTCACATTGATTGTCTTTTCATATTACACAGGATTTCAACCTACTCTTGAAAAACATTACCTTATACATTTGCAATTTTGGTTCTATTAGAAGGAATCTTGCAGTATATTTAATTTACATAGTATTCTTTGAATAATAAGAATATAATTATGCACTTGATGAAATGTAGAAGTACCAAAACATTTCAAAATTTCAGTTGAAGAGCTCCAATGACTATTAGTAGTTCCTAATGGCTTCAAAGTTGGTACTTGAAACTGGTGTCATTAAAGGGCACTAAACATCACTAACATTGATTCTTTGTACAGTCTAAACAACTGTGCAGATAAGCAGGGGCATTTAAATAATTTATTACTTCTTCCATACAAATTAATCACACCTTAGTAAAAAATAAACTCAGATACACAAACATGTCTGACCATGAAGATCAATAAAGATAAAAACAGTAAGTTGCCAGTAAAAAAAAAACAAACAAAAAACCCCCAACAATTAATTTTCCTTTGCACACCTTCATATGATTCATACCACATGCTCTGAAAAAAACCAAACCAAACAATCAAAATCTTTTCACCACCATCACCTTGATGAAAATAACTTATAAGCAACAATCTGTAAATACACTTCAAGCTCCCTTATCCTCTTTCTACACGCAAGAATGTGCAGCAGCATAGCAAATAGCTAACAAGGAAATGAAGCTGAGTGCAAGCTGGTTGTAGATGTTTGTGAAGTTTGAGAAATCACTTATATCTTCCACAAAATTCAAGTTTTCCATATTGAAACCCACAGAAATTGGTCATATAAATAACTTTAAGAATGTGGGCTTTAATGAGTAACCAATGCATTGTTTGTAGATACTGTTAATTGGTAACTGGTACAGCAAATGATCAGGGAAGTCATTTCTGAAGTACTGAAAAAAAAATCCTCACTACCAGCTGTCTTCACTGAATGCTGGTAGAGAAGCCTGCCTTACCGCCCTGAGCATCCTCAGAGAGCCCAGCACTTGCCAGAAAATGAGAAGATCCCCAAGCAGCCTCCAAAGTCATGAGCAGAGAGGGGCTCTTCTAGAGGGTAATCTGGGGAAGGAGAAGCCTATGGACAGCTACAAAAGATGACCAAAGTGGTAGTTTATGCAAACATTTTTCTGTCCAAGCACCTTCTAAGTCAGTGTCCGTACACCTTAAAACAAACAAACAAACATAAAACCCCCAAAACACAACACAACTCATAATTACAACCAAATACTGAAAGGAGGAGGGAAAGAAAAGTCAAGATGGTTTTATAGGACACACTCTGATACGTGACAAGAAGAAACATTCTAATAAAAGGAGATGCACTTTGAGCTTTGGACAGCTACGGAAGTTTTGTAAGCTTTAAAAAGACCCCCATGTATGTACCAGTTCAGTCTCTACCGTGTTCTTGTGATAAAAAAACCCAACACCTACACATTTTCCACAGCCAGCAAAAGTGTTAGAAAACCATGTATGCTTACATGAAGTGCTAAAGGTAAGTAGATTCAGTTTAGTTAAGTCTAATCACCGGGGACAGATAAAAATGTGGTGAGTGGAATATAGGTGATAACTATTATTCCTGAAAGTGAGGCTGAGGCTGACAGGTGAGTCACCAAGAGGTTTGACAGAGGCTTCCCACATTCCTCAAACCCACAGCCACACCTCCCTCATGAGTGGCTTCCCTCACACTGGTGAGTTTGTAAAAGTATTTCTAGATCACCCTGAAGAAATTCACCCAGAAAAATGGAAAAAGCCTAGGACTGATGAGCTGGCATTTTAGCTACTGCATTTTATCTCTATGTAGAAGTGACAGGAGTTGAAAATTTAGCAGCTGGCTGCCTCCATTTGATCTGATTAACATCTGACACTTCAGTGAGGCAAACAGCATTTCAGGATAGCAAAAAGCGCCTACAAAATTCCAAGCCCAAAATCCTGAGCTCCTTAAAACAGGAAAAAACAAACAAGAAAAACCCGAACAAAACAAAACACCAAAAAACCACAACCCTCCCTTTAATTTTCCAAACTATTATTCTTCCACAGAAATTACAGACCACAGAAGCAGAGAGGCAGACTCAGAAGTTTTGTTTCTTACTTTTCAGTAAACTGCAGGTTGAATCAAAAATACAGAGCTGTTTATAAGTAAACAAGTTGACAGAGGAAAGGTCAGATTGCTAAAGAATAAACCTGCTGAGACTTCTTGTCATTGAGATTCAGCAGAGAGCTTTATATCTTGGGAATGAAGGAATATATAATCACAGATGGGAAATCTGCCAAGAACAAAGTCAAGGGGAAGGGAAAAAGAGGAGATAGTCAGCAATTTTGCATGCTGCTTTTGTTCATTTTTTTATTTTACTTTAAAAAAAAAAAAGGATATTTAATTCTCTCATGCTATCACATCTATATATGGGGAGATTAGTCAAAGACAGTTAACGTTTTAGGCTAATGCTAATATCTTTTGTCTATATGCCATTCTTGTTTTGGATTTGTTACTTATTCAGAAGAATATTACTATAAAAACCTGTCCTGAGCCCAAAAATAAGTGTTTATTCAGTATTAAGAATTTCCTAGTTTTCAAATAAAAGAAATATAAGCAGAATTCTCCAAAAGATCTACTTGTTCTTCTAATGTTTTTTAAGTCCTGATATTTTACATAAAAGGTGTCAAAGTTAACTGAGCTAGGCAGTATTAACTAGGCAAAAAGACACATACACCCCATCACATCATTTATTTTATGCTGGGGTTGCATGAAAAACATATTTAATAAGTATACAAAGGAACCTATAAATAATTATAGATTGCCTTAAAGATTAAAGCCAAGAATGTTCTTCTTCATTGCCAGACCTTCCTGAAGCCTACACACAGAAAACAGGCTGGGGACAGAGGAAGAAAGATGAGACCAGGGCAGCCTTGTTTTACCCTTCACCCCATATGAACAATGTTGAGTTTTTCTACTCTAATTCTTCTGCTTTGTACAGCAACACTTATAGAAGCAAAGCTGAGAAGGAATAATGGATGTGGAAGGAATTAGCCTGTTTAGGGCTGAATTAAATTACAGAGTGAAGATGGGAAAATGAGGCAATGACCACCAACTACTTTTCCACATTGCTTCATGTGCTTAAGGTTCTGTAGCTTGTCATTAAGATAGACACTGGTGTATTTGAGGCAATGCACTGTCACTACAACAGTTGCTCTGATTTTAAAAGTGTAAAAATCTTACCAGTTATTCCAAAGCTGAATAATAACTATCATGTAATAAGAATCATGTAGCCATCTGGTGAATAGGAGACAGATTAAAGAATATTATCATTTCTGTGAAGAAAGACAGCAGAGAGGTGGTGGTGGTGGGTTTTTTTTATTGGAGGTGTTTGCATAATTGGTCATTTCCAGCAATTAACCCAGAAATGTCTTAGTTTTCAATTAGACAAGAATCTCATTTGTGCGTTCTCAAAGACAACAGGATATTCTGCTCCCTGTGGCTTTTAAATGGTGCAAAGTTAACCTTATTTGTCCGCACAAAAATAATTCAGTTTCATTTTCAAGTAAGTTGCTGGAACTTACCTGCAGCAGAACAAAGTAAAAACACGTCAGATACAGGAGGAGAGACGACGGCAATCTCCAGTCCTGCACTGAATTTAATTTCCTGCCACAGCTGCACAAGAGTATTGGGAGGAATGAGGGGCATGAGGGTTTAGAGTTTAGTGGAAAAAAAAAAAAAAATTCTATCTAATATCCAAGTTTTGCTTATAGCTATGTGCATACAAAGCTTAATATTTTATACATAAAATTCAGGATTTCAAATGCAATAGCTTCCTCTGACAAAAAGAAATTCTGTGTGTGTTACCCAAGTAGTATTTTCAAATCACAGAATATGTAAATTACGTTTAGGCTTCCCATAACCTAGGGTAGATCTAAATGAATCATCATGGTCCTTCCTGTGCTCACAATAAACCAATTCACGTGCCTCAAAATCTCCCTCATCTAAATAGCACATTTGAAATACAAGTGGCAGAAGGATGAATCAAGAGGAAATTTCTGTCTTCTTTGCTAAAACTCTAGGGGGAGAGAGAAGGGGGGGAATTACTTTCTTGGGGCTATCTAGAAAACACTTGAACTTACTTCATTGCAGCATTCAAGATGTCCTTGTATTCGAGTCCAAAGATCATGGGAATCAAAGACCTGCAGATATGCAAGAATTTATCCTCTTTTTTCTTTTTAAATCTCACCATTTCTCAGAGGTGCTACCCTAGTTCTCTTAGGTCTGCTTCAACTCCTCTCTTTCTTTCAATGCTCTGCTTTGAGTAGAAGCATCAACAAGAGTAATTCATTGCATTATAAATTACTTGGTTATGCCAACTTTGAATATGTTGTTTGATTCTCCCATTATGCAAAATTACTGGGTAAATGGGAAGGAAAGAGGAGGGCACTGCTGAATTGTCATATAGGTGGTGAAAAAAACACATGATTTGAAGACCCAACAGGTTTTCATTCTGCTGAACTGGGACCTATTTAAAACAAAATGATAGATTTAAAATGATTTCCTAGTGGATTCGATTAGAGAAATAAATTAATGACTGCTATTAAATAAAACATTTTGGCACTGAATATTATGGTAACTTGATTTGCATAATTTAACAGTTGCAGGGACTTCAGGAAATAACAATGTAAATGAGTGCTGAAAGTGTGCAGTAATGAAAGAGCAGATTTTACCATGCATAAGACTCTCCCCTGTGATTTTATTTTAAGGTTATCTTTTCGGTTCTTAATTACATTTCTAAAAAAGGTTAAAACAATTTGTTGTTAAAGCTTCTGCTGTCGTTCCACTCTGGTATTGTTATAGATATTTACCAGTTTCTCTTCCCATCTCTTTTCCATAAAGGAAAAATTCAGTACTGAATATAGAAGAATGAGAGAGAAAGCCTCACAGCTGGCAAAACATACATAAAAAATATAATAAAAGAAGCCATAATTAACCAGCTGTAAAATAGCATTTTACTGTTTCTTGTCAGGCAAACCCTGAGGAAAACAGATATTTCATATAATTAGGAACACTCATTCAGATAATTGCAAGATAACAAATGTTTCACTTAAGTGTTTAAATTTTTTTTTTTTTTAATATGGATTTCAGTTGCAGTTCATAAATTCCACTTTGTTTCATGGTAATGCATAGCTTAGTACTTATGTGGCAATCCACGATATCATTATTAATTTTTGTGCGTTCACAACAATTAAGTACTCTGGAGGTATTCTGCTCCATAAAGATTACTATGATTCTTTTTTAACATCCAGTTCTGATACACAATACCAGATAATTTGACTTTCAGTTTGTCCTCACTAGCTGATGGAAAAAGCACAAAAATATCAAGATATTTTTGAGGCTTCATAAAACATTTAAAGCTAGCCGACTGCCCCGTTAACATGTAAGCCAGCAGATCCTTAGTTTCAATGTCCTGCTTTGACTGGTATAAATAACGACAGGTAAACAGTAAGCTAAATGCACTCAACAGGATCTCAGTCAAATCCGAGAGCTCCAACTTAACAAGACAATACGTCACCTCTAGCTTACTGCACACTGGGTTTGTACAAGGGACACTGAACAAGCCAAGTGGAACAAGTAATCTGAAACCATATCGCACAGAAGCTCAATATTATTCTGCTCATAGTGGTTCGACTCACTCTAGCAGAAAGAAACAAATCCTGCTATGGAGAATCGTGTGCATCTTCTGGGACTATACTGATTATTTACATACAAATTCACCCCTCACTTTCAAAATTAAGAAACCAAAGGGGGGGGGGGGGGGGGGGGGGGGGAAGAAAAAAAAAAGAAAGCGGGATGCAGCTACAAGCTTATTATTAAGCTTTTTGAATTACATTTAATAACCTTAAGCAGTA
>WUAM01000164.1:503130-523726 GCA_024336885.1 Actenoides hombroni | reverse complement strand
ATCAGAGTTCAGCGATGACCACGCAAGGCTGGAGCGCGTCGGACGAGGAGAGAGAAGGGGGGGGGGGGGGGGGGGGGGGGGAGGGGGGGGGGGGGAGAAGAAAAAAAAAAGAAAGCGTGATGCAGCTACAAGCTTATTATTAAGCTTTTTGAATTACATTTAATAGACTTAAGCAGTACAATGGTAAGCTTCTGACCACTATCCTTCCAGACTGGATTTCTGAATTAATGCAACTAATGTGCTTTTGCTTTATGGAACATGATTCAGATTAATCTCACCAAAAACATAGTAAGGTAAAGGTGAGGTCATGGGTTAGAAGAGGTCACAGTGCAATACAAAGTGTCTGCGTACAAAACCAAGAAAAGTATTTGTTGCTTTGATGAATCAAAACAACAAATATGAAAGTATAATCTAGCTAGATTGGTGATATAAACCTGCTTTGTTACATATGATTTTACACATGCATGCATACATACACATGTATACAGTTGCAAAACATTTAGATTATTATTTTAGTGGTTTAGTTCAATGAAAGACACTGGGTATCTCTCAGAGGTTGAAGATTTTTTGCAGGTAACCTTAACCAGCCGGCTGTAGAATTAAGGCTGCTTAGAAAAATCTCAGTATAATCATGAAAAGCAAAGTTAGGTGCTCCTTAATAGATTAACGCAGTGGAAGTATATTTATTAGAAGCAATCTGTCACTGCAACTGTCACATCTGTTCCAAATATAAGACAGGGTGGTTTTGATTCTTTTTGCACCTCATACTGTCAGAGGACTGAGATCTTATTTGCTTCATTCTTGTTCATGAAACAACTTGAAATGCAATGATCTATCCTTTAAGATAAAAGCTTAACAAAGCACTGTCTGGAATCACACATTTACAAAAACCCATTTTGTTAATAAGTATACAAGCAGACTAGCAAAAATTTTTTTTTTTTTAAATGGTTTGAGAAATGTAGCAAGCTAAAAAAATCCAACAAAACACCACATCGCCACAGCGATAAAAATAAAATAAAATAAATCTATTGCCCCTAACACTTCCAACCCCTAAAAGGTAGTCAATCCAGGATCCTTTCTGAAAGGGAAGTTATCCTACTAGCCAGATGGAGAAACTTTATGATAGCCCTCATCCACTGAGAAATACATGTATGCCAAGCACGCCTCAAAATCATGTTCAGCTGATGCAACCTACTCAGCAGTTCAGAAATGCCTTCCCCTCCCATACATACAAAGCAAACTTCACAGTTCTAAAGTAATTGATGTAAATACCAAATCCAGCATCTAATACTTCAACTGTTATTTTGGATAGTTATTTTGAAACAGAAGATTTTTAATGTTTACAGGTTTTTGATAGTGAAATTTTACATTCAGTGTCTCCTTTGAGGAGTAGCAGCAGAGGGCACAGCTGTTTCTTTTGATGTTTTAATGTCTTTACTGTTGCCTTTGACTTAACAATTAATGTAAGAGAACAAGCACAATCATAATAGAAGCTGTAAGCTAAAGGTCTTAAAATATATAAAAAAGAAGCTTTTTGATTTCTGAAAACAAAGCTAAACTTGATCAGTAAGAATGTAACAAGTAACTGAATACGGAAAAAAGTGACACTGGAAAACATTTACAACCTAAAATAACAATGACAAAGCAAGCCTGCAAAGCCAGACTAAAATATTTGCTGTGTATAAAGGATTCAATATTTACTTTTCCTAGTTTCTACAATACAGAAATCTGAAAGTGATCTGAACTGCAAAATGAAGTGGAAAATTTTGAATATCTGTATTAAACAAAAATTCAGTTGTTAATATCTTGAAGATTTCTAAGTATAATGAAAACAGAATATGAATATCTATCACAGCTATAAAAAAAGTTTCATATACAATAATAATGAATAAAAATGAGGATCACTGGGGGTAAGCAGGATTAAAGAAGAAAACTATGACAAATTAACTGCAGCTGTAACAGTGAACAACTCCAGGTGTCAAGGACCAGCACCCTCAAATGAAAGGCAAAAGAAAAGGCAGGCATATCAGTAATCCATTAACACTTGAAATGGGGTGCAGCTGTCAAGCTGAAGGACTGTATATGGTCATGAAAAGCCAAAACACAGGTTTGCCCTGACACTGGTGTGATTTGCTCTGACCAACCTCGTTTGAGGTAGCTCTTCAAACAACATCTGGATTTGTGTGCCTCTGTAATTCTTAAAAGGGTTCAAAGCACAAGTATGAAAAAGCCTACACTAGTACAAAACATGACCCTCTTCACCTTCCCATTTTTCTCTTTTCTGATCTTTCCGGTCCTGCTTCTTCAACAGAAAACTCTTAACAGTGTTGGAAACAGCATGGGGCATGGACCTCAATGTGATATCTAAAGTACAATCTGTTGTCTTTAGTACATTTCAAGAAAAAAAATCATTTGTCTGCCAGGAGTTTATTTTTTTGTGTTTCTACCCAACAAGGAGATGAAATTTAAAAGCTAAAATATAATACGTATCTAGGCTTGACATGGATATAATGACATTCTCAAGCACACAATTTTCTTCATGCATAGACCCCTGGCAACTCACCAGCAGATAAGGTTGTGTATAATGTTACACACACATGCTTTCCTTCCCACATTAGGTTGGTTATCACTGGCAGGATAGTTTCTGGTCTTTCTAACCATTCAGCCAATGCTCAACTACAGTAACAGGGACGACAATTTCCATGAGTTTGTTTATTCATCTTTGGCATGAAATGTCCTTCCGTTTGGACATTTTCTACTTAGACTTGTCAGTTTCTATTCCACATCACCAGGCAATAAAATAGTATTTGTGTTGGCAAGGGGTGATTAGATTTATTTATTTTAGTTCTTTTGAATTATTCTACCTGTCCTTTTGGACAACGAATTTAATCTTTTGGTAAGATCTCAAAAAATAATCAAATGTTTCAGCAAGCAATCAGGGGAAAAAAAAAATAGGTGAGTGAAAAGGACACAAAGCAAATAAGTACTTTCCCTTTCTAAATGCAAAATTTTTTAAACAATAAGTAAACTTTCTTTATCAGGTCATTGAATCCTATGGAAAAAAATAATTATTTGAATACAACCTACTTAAGACTGTATGCTAATGAAAGGTTTGAGGTTTTCTTGTTTAAGTTACTTTAAGCAATGGAAGACTTAAATCATTGGATGACATCTTTAAATGAAAACTTCATATATTTATATATGTACATAATCACACACGTGTTGTGATATTATCTGCTGTACTACTGTTGTCTTCACCCCAGGTACTAGCACTGCAGTTGCAATAATCTGTAGCCTTAAAAAAATATACATACATCCAATTTTGATCTAGGTATAGTACTGTATAAATGTTTTCCTTAAGGAAGCAAAAAAGGATCCAAAATATAACAAAACAAAAAAAGCATGCCAGGGCATCCTCCAAGTAATTCACAAGTGCCTTGAGTAAAAGCTCAATTTTACAAGTACAGACTTAGAGCTATACAATGATCTTTTTCCATAGAAAATAACCACACCAGTGTAGAAGGACTCTGCCAAGCCTTTGTATAATCATTTTGAAGGAAGACATATAATAGCTCTGTCACATTCATATCTTAATTTTAAAATAATCTTTATGAAATATGTATCACCATTGTTATCTTTTTGATAAAACAACAAAAAAGATAATCACAATACAAATAAATCAACCTCATTTGGTTAAAAAGGTGAACTGTACTTTTCTGTTAGTGTACAAACTGCATAGGTCTTAAAATAAAGCTAATGGGAAAAAAAAGCCAATGAAGAGCTATTCTACACTAGTATAACCTTCTTTCCCTGCACTCAAAAATACCATCAGTATAAATGATGCTGTTGGCAAAGCTTGCTGGATATGCTTAAAATACTACCACCGTAATTCATTCATTAATCCAATATATAAATAAAACACACGTAGGATAAAGATTTACAGTCACAAATACCCCAAACCCATCCAAAAAAACCCAAAAATCAAGCAGGGTCATAAAATTTCATTTCAAAGCCACAACTGAATAAATGATGCTAGCATGAGATCACAGTCTTTTCAACAGGAGGATTACACATGTATTGCCATTCCAGAGACAATGCCAGCAACACAAAACAAGGTTTCTCTCTCCTGCAGTCCACTACCTTATTCATCATATACCTACTTAGGAAAAAAAATAACCTGTGGAATTTGCATGCCCCAAATAGAAAATTACCCCCTTACCATCCAAAACCCAAGTTCCTAAAAAACAGTCCATACTTCCCTTTCACCCAGCTATACTGTATCAGGAACAGTCAACAAAAGCAGATTTGAGCATTCATTTTTACCGTGAAAGAAATAACTGGAAGAGCTAGGTGTTAAGTTTTTGTTCCCTCTTTCATAAACACATGTAATTTAGAAAGTAGCTTGCAATTAAAAAAAATGCATACAGCAGTAAGTCTAAGCCACTAACAACGAGAACTGTGCTCCTGCAAAGCAGTGTAAAATAATACTGAAGGAGGTGAGGAAAATAACAGTTATTACTATAATGCCTGGAATTTGGAGGACAAGTAGCCAAAACAGGAACACAGGTAAACCATTCAGCTACCAAGCTTCTGTATTATAAGACCAAACACAACATAACAAGCTAATGCTAAACCACAGTTACATAAATAAAAATGAGCAAGGATACCTGCATGCTGTACAACTCAGCATATCTTCAGAGAATAGACCATGTTCTGTATTCAAACAAACCTACAACTCATATAGAAGAAGCAGCCCATTTGTGTATATGCAGCCTTCTAGAAACCATCAGCTGCCACTTGTGAAGCCAAATTAAAATGTTAAACTCAGCTGATCCCTATATTCATGTGATGGATAACACTCACCACAGCAAACAGGTCCCCAAGTCATGAAGAGAAAGCTTCCACTTACCTAAAATTACAAAAAAAAAAAAAAAGAAAAAAAAAAGAAATAAGATTAAAGTGATGTATCAGGAAATATATGTTACAGATCTGACATTTAGGGGAGGAAAAGAAGTTTTACTTCAGTCAGTTTTGACTCTCCATTCTTCCCCTTCATCCCACAAAAAAAAATAATTACAAAAAAACCCAAAAAAACACCACAAAAACCACAAAGGTAAGAGATATTTTGCAGGGGATAAGAATCTATAGTAGCCTGCATGTGTACTACAGATAGTGCATACATTTAATCAATACACACCAGCATCAGTATGGCCTCTTATCCAAAAAGGGGCAGAAATTCAGAATACTGGGAAAGGGATATATAATTCAGGGTAGTGGGGAGAACTGAGGTGGGGAGACAAACCCTGTCTGGCAAGGATGCCTGGAACAGCTGCTCTGGGAAACTCCCTGACCAGGGAGCCAGCCCTACAGCACACCTCCTCCTGGACCTGCATGGGGACTAATCCCTCTGCCTGGAGCAGCAACTAAAGGGTCACCCAGTCAAAGTACACCTGGGGCAGCTCCACCCCTTCCAAATGGGTTGATTGATTTCAGTGGTCTTGCTTGAGAGCAAGTGAAAGCTTAATTCATAATTATAAACCAACAACTATATAATTGGTGTAGTATTTAGTCCAGTACACAAATAGTTCTTTGTTAGATCAGAAGTCCCCCATAATTTGTTAGCTTTGTAAGCAAAACCTGTAATAATAAATATGAACTTAGTAAAATCTGAAATGAGGTAGTGTCTGAAAGTGGCCGGAACATGGAATTTTAAAAAATAGAACATATTGTCTCCACTGTAAAAGTGTATACAAACATTCAAACCCCTTTTAATTACTAGCATGTATTATCAAAGAAGGGGTAGTTTGAGAATACATCACTGTTCAACCATATGAAATGCTTAATGCATAAGGACACTTAAAAGAGTGGTAGGAAAAGAGAAAAAGAAAGAGTCACAATTGATACCACCTTTGAACTGCACCTTTGAACTGTCCTTTTCTAAATTTGCCATCACAGGAACTGTATTATAAACCTCTAATTCTTGGAAGATTTCAAATAGTTTGTATGCAGTTGTGCCCTTCCAACATCTATTTAAGGTGCATCCCTTTTTTTTTTTTTTTAACATATGCTATGTTAAAAAAATGTATGTTCTTATCATTTTGGAGACAGAGGTACCATCTAGTTAGCACAAGGCTGTGTCACGCAGCATAATTGAAGAGCCCCTATCATGATAATTCTGCAGAGAAAAATGGAAGATGTGCCACCTCCCGGCTCAGAGGGACCAAGCTCCCCCTTGTTGGACCCTTGGCAGGCTGGAGTGCTCACTCAGCATCTCCTCTACTGGGACCTCATGGCTGGGCATGAGAGTACAGACTAATGCTGGCACACTGTAGATGTTTTCTACTCATACCCAGCATTCAGCAGATTTCACCTGTTTCTTCCCTCCTTTATCCCAAGGAGGGGCAGAAGGAATACTACATGACAGGGATGACACAACACCAGAAATAAACCCTCTGACGATCTATGTAAAGCTCTTCATTAACTCTCATTCTTTTCTAAAACTCCTATCATCTCTAACTAAAGTAAAACCTTTTGAGAAATAAATTTCCCTTCAGCCTTTCCCTTAATGTTTGCATATTACTCATAGCTAAGACATTGCTTTACTGTGTCCTTTCACCCAAACAGACACTCTGCAAGGAATTACTCAAAAAAACCTCCAAACCAGGTTTTGGGACATTGAGCCCAAGTCAGATACTGTTTTTAAGGTAGCTCTTATTTCTATCACTCTCTTACTGTGAGCAACACGGAACAGTTGTCTTTTAATGAATGTATAAAAGCGTTAGTATTAAGAATTACTAAACTATAAGCATCCATTCTGGAAAGAATTACCAAAATGTTTGACTTGGGTGGCTGTCAGAATGTTCAGGCAGCATATGATACAGTTAGGAATTCACTCGCATTGCTAATGCTGCTGCTACTCCTGGGCAGTTGTTGCACAGCGAGCTATGCTTTCCCCCTCCAGTTCACCCCGCTGTTAGGTCACCTAACGTGCTCTTAGAAGAATCCCATATTTCACTTTTAATTAAAATAAGAAAATGAACAAAAGCAAAAAAGCAAAAGCATCTACTTTCTACACATTTTAGTTCTAGCACCTCATTACAAAGCTTACTAAGACTCTGTCCCTCCTCGAAACTATGGCACACTATGCATACTACTCATATGTAAAATGACCTATTACTTCATATATTTAATATATAGACTACTCTTAATGTATCATCATCCTATTTATAATTCTATTATTTTTTAACCCCCCAAACCAAACCGATAGCACATAGGTGCTGAAGGTGCTGCCATCCAATTCATTAATACTGGCAGGTATAGCTGCATCCAGGAGATGGAAGCTGTGCTACAAGATAAGCCTTTGGCATCACTGGCTTTCTGCCAAGTTTCCAGACTTCAGTCTCAGAGGAGGATAAGGACACCTTGAAATCCCAAATCAGAAAAACTTGTGTGTAAAAGTTAACCTTGCTTCAGTGTCACTTCACGCTTTACCAAACTGAGATTTTAGAAAAACAAAAGCTTAGTGTGCTATGCAATGAAAGCTATCCTTTTCTTTAATGCTAGTTAACAAGAAAGCCAAATCACAGAAAGTTATGGCTATTGCGCATATGCAAACACTAAAATAGTGCAAGCAATAAACGGGAAAGTTTTCCTTGCCTTAAAATTGTTTCTGTTCTACTTCCTGTAACACAGCTAAACTTGTTAACATCTACATATGTTTTACTCTGAATGAAATCTGAAGTATCTGGACATCAGACAATCTCTCTTCTGCCACTTCAATCTCAAGCAGTCTGGGCATTGACACATATAACACTGCCTTGCTGCTGAATACTGCACATAAGGAAAACAACGCAAACAAGAATGTTTTTCTTTCTAGCGGCCATACTCAAGAATATCTATAAACCCCTGGTCTGTACTGTAACCATGCGTTTTTACTCTCCTTCATTAGATTCAGTTTAAAGGGATTTGTTTCTGCACCAACTGTGGTGAACTCATGAAAAAATGCCTGTAAAATGGAGATAAGCTGTGACGACAGTTGCTGCTCTATTAGTTTGCTTGCATGGTGGATGTTTTTGTGATTATAGTTACTCCACGATTTAACGGTAGGAGGCTAATGGAATTGTTACTTGCTATGGTAACAGGCTAAATCAGTTGGGGAAAGGAAAAGAAATGTGTTTACACTTGAACATGTCACATAAAACAGTGGGAAGCTCCCACCCCTGATACGAGAACTGGCGTGCTCGTTCAAGGACTCATCTACATTATTACATGCTCTTTCATACTTAGAAATCTATTCATTTACAATTAGTTGTATTGATTTTATAGCAGATTTATAAGTTCTGTAATAATTTACAGACTACTGAAGAAATTAACTATGTCCCTTACAAAGATAAGCATTATTGATAAAGAGGCCCTGGCACGAGTTACTGAACATATCACTGACAGGCTGGATTTTCTGCTGTAAATTCTACATTAATTACAGCAGAACGGATTGGTAGTTTCTACCTGTCCCATCAAGAGTTTTTTCCCTTAGTCCTGACAGTAATCCACCAGTAGGAAATGTAATCAGCCACTGGAGATAATGTCAGCTCTGCCTCTGATGCCTTGTTAAGTTAGAAAGATTTAAAATAATGTAGTTATTGCATATACCATCTCACTGCCAAGGGCACTGTGTTCTCAAAAAAACCCAAACCAACCAAAAACCAAAACCAGAAAATCTGAAAAGAGATCCTGCATAAAATACAGTTTCATTGTATTTTGAGAGCTGTATCTGCTGTGACACTGAAAAAACTGTCAGGGGCCTAGTGATTGAGAATGAACTACTTTGAGAACATATACTGTATAAAACAGGAGAATATGTTTCTCAGAACAATGACTGTTGCTTATTATTTTATAAAATATTTTGTAAATTTGGGAGTGTGTGTCTATATTATTTTAATAAAATAGTAAGCCATTTTATAAAATAGGTTTGTGCACATTAGTTCTGGCATATTTTTGCAATTCCTGCATACAAATATGAAAAAATATCCAACTTCAAATAAAAATCAAATATCTCATTTTTCTGCTTTGCTCAGTACTTCACTCAGTGACAGTGTGAACTGAATTAATTTCAATGTTAGGTATATAAATGTCAATATAGTGTTGGTCGTTACATAAAACATTAAATGCCTGATTCATAAAACCATGCCATGGAAATATCTTATCCATGCTAATCATAAAATATCTGCCCAACATTGTCAGTCTGTGTTCTGTGTCTACCTTCTTTAAAATAAAAATTCTCCTTTCCACTGACAGGCCATTGGATGTTCTTTTGACATACGTCAGTAGCTCTCGGCCGAGTACACCCATAGGCAGTTTGTAAATGCCTTTTTATTGAAAGCATTTTCAATTTTCTATAATTTTTATTGAAGGCATTGTCCCAAAGATTTATTTGAATAGTGTAGGCACAGACACTCAGTTACCCAGTACTAACACATTCCAAGTGCTCCTAGATATTGCCAGGCACTTGCTACGTACCAGCCTTGTAAACTCTCATACGATATTTCATGCCTGAAAATTTGTGAAGTGGAACATCATTTGACTGTCTCATTTCTTAGCAGCGCACAGCCCTGCTTTCCTCCATTACTGCCTGTTGCTATACTCTCACCTATCTCCATAACAAATGAGCCCTTGGTGTTTACTCTAATAAAAATTCATAGCTACAGCTGACTGCTGTGGTTCTGCACTCATCAACAGGAGTAAAATGGGCTGTTGGGCTGATTAGCGATCAGGTGGGCTATACATTGCTACTAAAAAAAATTCCATGTTGCTACTGACAGTCACAGTTCATTTACACCTCATTGTGATAGATGCACAGACGGTCATGAATAGAAGGTCAGGAACCACTTAAAGCATTAAAATGGGCAGTGTGAACCTCTATAGGTAAATCACAGAGAAACACAGTGGACAATCAGTGTCACAAAACACTGTGTTTACTATGTGGTAAAACATTACCATATGTCAAGGCCATCACACTTAAGACAGAGTCTCCTGAAGACTCCCTAGATCGGGACAGAGACAAGCAAACACATTGTCAACATATTTGGTCTGTACCGAGGAGCTAAAAATGACCTTAACAGCTGTAATCTACCCAAGAGAGAAGGCAGGAGACATCTGCTTGGCAGGGGAGCTCAGAGACATGCTTTCTGCTGTTGCAGTTCATTCTGACCACTCTACCAGGAGCTACTTAAAATTTTAGCCATCCTAAGTAATTGCACCCCTTGCTGTTAAAGGACACATCCCGTTGATGATCTTATGATAGAGGTCATAGAGTTTATTTAACTATCTGCACTGGCTTTCGCTGGGACAACTTAATGTTCTTCATAATAGCTTATATGGTGCTATGTTTTGGACTTGTGACCAAAACAGCATTGATAACATGGGGAGGTTTTAGCTAATACTGAGCAGCGCCTGCACAGCATCAAGGCCTTCCCTGTTTTTCACCCTGCCTCCTCAGCAAGTAGGCTAGGGGTACACAAGAAGCTAGGAGGGGACACAACTGGGACAGCTGACTGTATTTCATAACATATGACATCATGCTCAGCATATAAAGCTAGAGGAAGGAGGAGGAGAGAAGAGTTCGGTGTGATGGTGTTTGTCTTCCCAAGTAACTGTTACATGTGATGAAGTCAGGTTTTCCTGGGTATGGCTGAACTCCTGTCTGCCAATGGAAAGCAGTGAATGAATTCCTTGTTTTGTTTTGCTTGCAGAGGTGGCTTTTGCTTTCCCTATTAAAGTACCTCTATCCCAACCCACAGGGTTTTTTCTGATTCTCTCCCCCCATCCCACTGTGTGGGAGTGAGCGAGTGGCTGGGTGGGGATGAGCTGCTGGCTGTTGTTAAGGCGCAACACTATGGTAATTTAAAACAATCATGGGGGTCTTCTGAGGGAAAACACAGCTACCCTGTGGTCAGGTGTCTAGCAGTGACACAGGCCATTGCAGAAACACACAAGGAGGTGGATGAGAAATCTGAATCTCTCAGAAATATATTTCCAGGATATGTTTGGTTTGGAGGAAGGAACAAAACAGAGCTTTAGGAAGGAAGGAATGCAAGTGTTCCTTGGCTATAGTAAGTATTCCTTGCATAAAAATAAGGATGGAAAGTTCAAGAACTTAAGCAATTACATAATGAAGGAAGTTTAAGCCTATAGAAGAAAAGGTACACAGCACAGTAGTTAGGATCAGGAAAGAGCTGGAAGGCCGAATCCACAGAATACTGTTTTCAGTGCAGGGAGCTATTTACACACATCACATCAGCTGGTGATGTTCCCTGTGAAACGGCAGATAGCCACAGCAGCAGTGACCATGCAGCGCTCTATTAATACAAACGCTTGTTCAACTCTGCGTGGGCCCACATGTAACAGCTCTGCCCAGAGAGAACAGACCA
Source organism: Actenoides hombroni (assembly GCA_024336885.1). Taxonomy (NCBI): domain Eukaryota; kingdom Metazoa; phylum Chordata; class Aves; order Coraciiformes; family Alcedinidae; genus Actenoides; species Actenoides hombroni. The sequence continues at coordinate 512,300 of WUAM01000164.1, read as the reverse complement.
ATTTATGGAACCAATGCTTAATGGGTATCTAAGGAGGGCAATATTGAGCTTCACTGTAAATATCACAGAGATCTCTTAAATGGTTTCCTGCAATGTGACTGGAATGAAGATCATGAAAAAGGAGGAAGAGCTGACTCTGATACCAAGAAAACTTAAGATCATCAAGTTGCTGAGCATTGTGGAAAAAACAAACGAGCCCAAATCCACCTTGAAGAAACTATCAAAACTTTCCTTTTCCCACAGCTCAAGACTGTCACCTCTGTCAACTGCCCACTCTCAGAACAACAACTCTGTATGTAAATAGAAAGCACCTATAAGAAAGTATATATTACAGAAACCCTTCTATCCCTTCTTCTCTCATTGTCTTTTTCAAGTATGAATATGCTCCTAACACTGTTACTTGAACTCAGAGCACAGTGTGTAGAATGGCAAAGGGCAGGTGTCCACAGAAGAATAACTGCATAATTCTAAAGTTTTATTTCCAGGAACCTCCACTGAGGTTATCCTCTGTAAATGTAAGAGCATCATATATATATTGAAGTTCAGTATTTAATACATTAGTGCATGCATATATATACACACACACAAACCCACAAAAAAAGTAATTTCCTCATTTTCCTTTTTTAAGACATAAAGTAAATTTCTAAGAATTATACCCAAATGCTTACCTTATTCATAAAAGGTTAAAGATACTGAAAAATCAAGAGGCCGTACAGTAAAGAAAAAGTCCTGCTGTTATAGAGAATCTCACTATGTTTCTTAGTATTTGCAGCTGACATTTGTTTTTCTTCCAAAAGCATTCTAGATTAAATAAATTAAGCCACATGAGTCCTGGATGTCAAAACGCACAGAGCTGAGATAAACAGCTTCTCACTGAATATTGTTAAAGCCATAAATTTGGGATAAAGGAAAGCGATATATAGGGATTCATTACATTTTTTTTCCCCCATAAATTTCAGGTTAGAGAAAACTAAACACATAAAACAATAATACAATTTTACAACGGTTACATATACTATAAATTAAATCCTTGAGCTCCTTCCGTTTTCCCCTATTCTGTCAGCATATGCATGCAGACTGTAATACCCAACAATTGCAGCATATGAATTCTCTCACTCAGTAGAGTAGTGGCATGTCTTAGAAATACTCTTTTCCAAAAACAGATGTTTTGAGCCCACCTTTGCTGGTTAATACTTCACAGTAAATCTCCTCAATAAACTATTCCTTTACAGCTGATAAAGGTTTTAACCCACCAGTTATCATCTGTGTGCCTGGAGCATCACTTTAGAAAAATGGTAGAGGTACCTCGGTGGCAGGAGGGATAAGGAAAAAAGCGTATTGAGTAACCTGTTGATGTACAGATAGCGAGGGTTACAGGCAAGAAAACAGGAAATGATAAAACAGGTAAGACAACAACAACAAAACCCCCCTAAACCTTTACCACACCCCCACCAGGCCCCATAATGAAGGCTCAAATGTGTCAAAAGCTACTGTTCAGCATTATACTCAATTATCAGCATGCTTTTGGGAATTACTCTCCATTCAGCATGACTTTGGTTTGCATTGTCCCATCTGTGAGCCAAAAACCTTTATGAAGGAAACAGGTTTGTTTTACTCTGCAATTTCCCTGTTAATGATAGCAAGGTTTGCCTAAAGAAACACAAGAACAACTGTGCGGTGTTGCAACCATATTTCATACTGAGGAATCTCCAGACATAAAAACAGAAGTCCCAGTGCCAACCAAAAAATAATATTTTGGTACCCACAAATCCACAGGCAACACTATTCCTACTAAACTACTGCCAGTTTTATATCATAATACACAGCAAGTATTTAAAAACTGCTTTGTTTTCCCAATAGTTGATGCATGCAAGGATTTTTTCTTTACATGATACGTCAAAAATACGTCTTAAGACTAAAAAAAATGATTGTACAGCTTTTGGATGCAAGATGATACAAAATCAGCAATAATGTTTATTTTAATCAATTCTATTGTTCTTATATGTAACTAATGAGAATCTGCTTTGCCACTGGAGTTCTAAGTGGTCTTGAAGACAGAAATAACACAATCTATTTTTGAAAAGCCAAGGCAATGAAATGCACAATCTTCCCTGTACAGGAAGATGCTGTTAGCACATAACATCACACGGCTGACAAAGGGATTTACACCGAGAACTTGGTTCAGGCTTCTCACATACCAGTCACTTGGTCATTAATTTAAGGTATGTACATGGAGTGGGATGAGCAGGAAGAAAGATTATTATCTTCACTCACGGAACTTCAAAACAAAAGCAAGGCAAGTAAGTGGCTAAAAGCCGTACAAAGCTGAGGACAGTCCTGCAAATCCCCCAAATTCTTATCATGCACTGCTTGCAAAATTTTACGCCAAAGGCTATATCAAGGAGTTACAATTTTAGGGCTTTGCAAATACTGGAAAACAATGCTCTTATGATTGGTATTAAGAGGTGTTGGCACAATGAATTAAGGTAGCAGTTTATATCAGAGTAAGATTATTTCCCACATGAGTAGGCTTAGAAAAGGTGTATATAAAAACATGATAATACAAAGAATTTTATAGGACACACCAGTAACATGAATTAAATCTTTATAGAACGGAGTCTACAGGAGCATTTTCCAATTGAGATGCCCACTGTGATTCAAATAAGAATGTCTAAACATACATTTAGAATTTTCTCAATGATACACCTTTGAATACAGTAAATAAAACCTGCCAAATAAAACAGCTCATAGCAAGGAAAAAAAGCCACGTCTTCTAAACTGTTTATTTAAGAAGCAAGAGGCATAGTTTCATTAATTTCATGGTGTCCTATAAATTACAACATGATAAGAGTTCAAAATTGAAAAAACCCAACAAAACAAAACAAAAATACCCCCAAGATTTGAATTGACAAGCCAAGTCATATTATTAAAGTATAAGTGGCAATATTCCTGAGGCATGATATTAAAATTGATAAACGTGCTGACTCATATAGTAGAAGCCAGTATTTTCAACAAAACCCACTGGAGCAGCAAGTATAAAAATTTGTACTGGATGGATAGACCCCATCTAGTCAAGGGCATATTGGCTGCTAAGGCAAAATAAAGCAACTGTAAAGCTGGCTTCATGCTTTTCATCTAGCTTTTGTTAGTCTGTCTTGCCCTGGTGGCTTGGATTTGTTGCTTTTGAACAATCTAGTTTAACCATCTCCTAGAAACTACCTCAGAAACCTCAATGTGCAAGGAATTATCAGGAAAAAATAGCAAGCTTCACATATCGGCTTATTAAAACACAACATTTCGGATTCTGGGGAAGTATCCCCTCAGTGAAGCACTGCAGAATGATGCACCGCTTTGGAACAGAGGGGGGAAGTAATAAACAATTACACTTCCATAGTGACGAAAAAAAAATCACTGAAGTAATTACAAGGAGGTCTCAAGCACTTCAAACAATGGCATTCCAGTTCATGTCTGTTCTCCAGTCAAGTGCTCTCATAATTACTTATTCCTACAGTAATTTCTACTTTATCTTGTCTAAAATCTTGTCTTCAGTGGTTCCTAAGTTTTCCAGTAACTTAGTCAAATGAACGTACAAGGACAGAAAATATGCAAAGGTGTCTTCCTCCAGCTTTATCCAGTTTTCCCAATAACTTGGCTTGATCTGAGTAAAGCCAACTCTTTAGCTCTTCAATTTCCTTCACAGAAAGGAACTCTTCCTAATTTGCTACTTATCTGTTAAATATTTCATTACATATATTCACAATGTATATAAAATACAGTAAAATATATGCTATATTGTTTTAGATATTGATGTAATGGAAACAGAATTTGGATGTATTTCAGAAATCTCCCTCCTCTTATATTTTATCAGTTATTGGAGCCAAGGCTAAGGGTAAAATCGTTCCCTGTATTATTTCCATTTGTATAGCTTTATAGCATCAGTGCATGTTTGAAGGACATGCACAAAATCCTGTTGTGGTCACCTTCTCATCTTCTTGTTTATTGCTAAGAATATCTCTTTTAGTGCTTTCAGTAAACATATGTTGGCCTCAAATTCTACCTTAATTTCTGTGTTTCACTCTGTGGTGCTGATATATGTCATTGGCATTGCTGGTAACATAGGAACGTATAGTTTATAGGGAACTAAAAAAGACCCCAACAACCTACAGCCCTGAGTAGGATGAATACATCCTAAAATTCCTAGGGCATAACAAAAGAAATACTGCCTACCTTGAGTGCTTAAATGGGAACGTTTTCTTTCAGGTGAAATAACCTGCATAAATTCAGCTGTAATGTTGCATTTTAATGTCTTTTCCTGCTCGATCCAAACTAGAAAAGCACACATTCTAAAAAGTGACACATGTATGAATGAATGAGAAAAGAAGATTCTCAAATATTTTCAAATTAAGTGTGTGCAAAATACTATAGTTATTCTACAATAAATTGAGTGTATAGTGCAATATTTAATTGTTGAAAAGGTAGTCAATCTTTATTCGTTATCTCATACTGAAAAACATCTGATGGTGTTTTTCTGATTAGGAATAATGTTATTGTACTAACACTTTACATATAAGTCATAAGCCAGAGATTTAAACAGTGATATGATGCAAGGAAAGAAGAATTTTATTATCAGTTCAAATGTATTTGGGTATTTTCCTCCACTAATGGATTTTTGATGTAACTGTCTAGCTTAGCTCATATTTTATTCTTTTCTGATGGTTCTATGGACATAAAGAGGCTTCACAGAAGTTATGAACATTTCAACATCACTTCAAACAAGGATTTAACTGAAAAGGTGTTTTTAACCAAAGCTTTTATAGGTGCTTTGCTGTAATACTTGCAATAAACTACCAGTATCTTCTTATTGAAGGTAACTTAATGAACATTACTTCAGAACATATCCACTAGGATCTATGTACCATTTCTTCGAACACAGTGAGCTGAATTAAATCCTGTAGGATGCATCCCCTGATAGCCCTGAGTACAGATTCAGTCAGGCCATCAGTGTCTCCTACTAGTAGATGTGCTTGTTTCCATCCTATATCTTTTCCAGTTCAAACTTGTTTATAACTCTTACTTAGTACTCAACAGGAAAAAGAGAGGCTTTCTAAATAAGAAGAGCTGTTTTCAGACAACAGCATGGAAGAACCAAAAGACCATAGACAATTTATGTTGATGTTGCTGGCTTTAATCCCCTCAAATTAGCTGCCTGGATACTAAAGAGTATCCACAAGAGTAACAAGAAACTTTCTCATGACAACTTAAGGAACAATAAATAATTACTTCAGCGGTCATAAAAGTGAACTAGCAATGCAGAAGGCTACTCAATCCTAAGATCAGTGAGGCTCATGAGTTGAATAAATTAGTAACAGTAACTGCCTTTCCCCGCTCCTCAAGCATGTTTAGAGAGGAATCTTGTCTTCAAAACTGGCTACAACAAGGACAATTGGGAAAGCTGCTTTGCAGCTGCTGGACCACCACCCAAAGCCACTCAATGTGGAGGCAAGCCTGCAGATTTTATTCCATCAAGCAATACAGAAAACTTACATCCATCTCTCTCTATCCCTTTTCCAAATAAATTATCTCTTTAATCACATTTTTTTCCAAAGGTCAAATAGAATTTAATGAAAACAATTTACATAAACCAGACAAACAAACAGAATTTGAAGATCTCTGTTGACAAACACAAAAATTGCTCAAAACTCAAAAATATTTTTTTCCGACAGCAGCTCCTTTACACTGTATGTTTAGCACTGCCTTTCTCAGTAACAAAGTACTGCCTATCTATACAGTATATGAAAAGTGACAGAGATCAGAAGGACCCTACTTTTTATTTTCCTGACCTCTGCGGATTTACATTTTTATTCATATTCTAATGTTTATTTCCCATAAAGCTTAATGTAGCTTTCCTAAAATGAATAAGAAAGAGAAACTATTCATTCAGAATAGGAAAAAAAATAAATACTGCTTTGATTCATGCTAACCCATCTTTGTATACCAGTTAATAATTGAGTAAATTTTGCAATATTTAAAAAAGTGTTTGTTACACTATTAGGCAGAAGGAACTGTATTCCATACAGTTTTAAGTCATGAATATTCAAATAACCAGCTTAGAACACTTAAGATTTGTCATTTCCCCAATTGTTATCACTCATTCTCCATAAAAGGTCTCCTTACATAACATCATCTCAAGCATTAGAAAATGCAATTCCCCAAAGCATTAGTCACTTTCAGAAATTTAGGTCAGAGAAGATTTCTACACTTCAGTATCAAAATGATACTTCCCTGAAAGCTCACAGAGATTTGATTCTATTTCCTTGAAAAATTCTACTGAATACAACAGAAAGCAAAGTGCAATCTTCAAACCTTTAACACAGCCTTGTGCCTGCACATCGGAGAAAAAGCTTAAAGAGAGAACTCTGGAAGGATGAGACCCCTCAGGTGATGTGTGTGAAGTGAGGAAAAGTATCACATCAATTTTCATCAACTAGACACCATGAGTAGTTTTTTTAATTGCAGAGTATCTCCTCTCCACTTAATACCTTAGAAAAGGTATACCAGATTTGATAGTCAGCTGAGTCATGGCTTCTTAAGACAGCATCAGAAATACATATGAATAAAAATATTCCTTCCTCCTCCTCCGGGTCTTGGAAATGATTATCTTACTGATTACAAACATTATAAGCCCTTATCTGTTAAACCTCCCTTCTAAATTAAGTGAAAGTTAAATACAGAAGCATAGAGGGAGAAAAGCTAAACTGTTGGGTTTTTTAATACATAAAGTAATAGGTAAATGTTCATGGAATTCAAGTGATATCACTGCCAAGTTTCCACAACTTGGAATGGAATGTACAACTGGCAAACCACATCATTAAAGAAAACAACAAAACAATAACAATAAACCAGTAGGCTGATACTAATCTCACAACCTAATGTTGTGGCTTCATGGAACGTGATGTTTATACCCTTTCTCCTTCTGCTGAGTAAAGCAATATTATCGACATGTGCTCCCCTCTCTAGCAACAGAGTCAGGCATTTTTCTCCCAGCCAATTGTATTCCCCTTCCCAACAAGTGCTGGAGCAGAGCCAGAAAACCAAGATGACCACAGGTCCTAGGAATACAGCAGGTGAAAAGAAGATCTGTTATGGAACAGGGTTTGGGGACTGTCAGCACAAGCTGGTATCGTAGCTTTCACCACGGGTGTAAGTTCCCCATAGAATCATAGAAATGTTCTGGTTGTGAGAGACCTTCAAGATCTTCAAACATAAATTCAAACTGACCAAGAAACCAGGGAATAATGAGGGCATTTAAGTCCCCCTTGAGCACTCTCAAAACTGTTGCACAGAAAGCAGAAATATTATTGCACACCATAGATTCAAGTGTGCAAATTGGTAGTATCATCATGAAGAAAGATTACTTAATGTTTCCCACTAACTGCAGAACATGAGACCTGGGGCCATCATGGAGCCACGTCAAGAACATGAAGTTCTGGCCCCTTGCAACTCCAAACGTAGGAAGGAAGTATGTTCTTTCTAAAGCTGTGGGTCTAAATTTTATCTATTATATTCCCAGGGGGAGATCTTGTTTTCACATGTGGTACTTGAGATGGTTACCATTGTGTTTTGAAATCTCCAAAAGGCATTTCAAGCACAGAAATCATGTCTTCTGGAAAAGTACTCACCCCAAAGTAAATACACACACCCACACCCCTTAAAACAAAAAAAAACGAAGTAAAAAAACCCTCAAACTAACGAACCAACAAAACCAAAATCAAAACAAAAAAACCCCCCACCCAACCAATCAAACCAAACAAAAAAACAAACCAATGAAAAAACACACTACGCACACACACAAAAAAACCCACCAAAATACCTCAAACAAACAAACAACCAAAACAAAAACCAAACCAAACAAAAACCAAACAGTGCAATACGGACCTCAGATTCACCAAAAATTTTTGTCTGATTCATATGGAGATTATGTGAATTAACATAGTGGTCTCTTTTTGACAGGAAAGAAGCAAATGTCTGTAACCAGCAGTATAAATCAAAGGCAATACTAAAGTAAGAACAAAGCCAATTTAAGAAGAAAAAAAAAAAGTTTTATTGATGTTAAGTGCTGATAAACAATCTTTTAGCCCGCAAAGAATCATAAAGATACTTATAGAAGAAAGAAATATCGTAGAAACTCTTAATGAGAAGACACTTTTTTATTTATGTCAGTTGCAATGGTATACCTGAAGTTATAATGAAAACACCTTATAATTTTTTCAACTAAATTCTGTAACTTTCGTAATCTTCTTTGGCATCTTTTTAAATATGGATGCATTATTTCGGCATTAGCTACAAACGAAACTTGTGACAAACGAACAAACACCAAAACAAACCAAAACACACACACAAAAAAACCCCACAAAAAAATCCCAACAAACAAAAAAACCACAAACCAATCAACCAAAAACCAGACAAAAAAACCCCCACACTTTGAACCCTGTAGCCTTCAACTTCTACCTTATTGCCACCATAAAAAAAACCCGTATTCTCTCACTAGCAGTTTGTTAGCTTCACTACTCAGAAATGAGATCCAGAAACAGATTTTTAAAGTCTAGGTTTTAGTGCAGATTTTAGAATCCTTTGTTCGGACTACAGCTGAGACTGTTGCCATCAGATGGAAATTTCGCTATCCATCTATGACTCATTTTCTACCTTGAGAAAGATCAGCAGAGACTAAATGAAGGTTAGTCTGCTCAGTTATATAATTACTTAAGGGAAATTATATTATAAAGACAACCGAGAAAAACGAAGTCTCTCAAAAGGGTGAGTGAAAAGCCCAAATAATTGTTCATTTTAAAGCCCCTCTCTGGAGATGTGCTTACATAATCATAAAATGTATAAATTAATAAAATAGTGTCAGTAGATCAGAACTGAGTTTTAAAAAGCATTTGTACACTAGAGGTACTGGAAGTATTTAACTATGACTTTTGTACTGCTGCTGCAACAAATGAGTAAGAAAGACATGCTTCCTCATATGCCTTGTAAAGCCCACAGAATGCAACTGTGGAGTTTACAACTTCTTGTAAACCTTAAAAGAGCCAGGAATGTAATATCAATAATCTTTTTCTTAAAAACTACTGAAGGATCAAAAGATGTTTTGCAGATTAATATACCATCTG
>WUAM01000164.1:449763-503034 GCA_024336885.1 Actenoides hombroni | reverse complement strand
AAAGCGTAGTTGCATGTCTGTGAGAAACTGCTGATGAAGTTCACACAGTTTGAAAATTGATCCTTCTTTGTCTGGTACCAGCACCCTTGCGTATTATTTCCTGAACCCAATGAATTTTTCTCCTACCCTTGTGCTACTTTAATTGAGACATTTTATTAGTGGGTCACTAAATTCCAGGCTTGCTTTTAATTTTCACTTGTTCCAACCAGTTAACTGTGAGTAAAAAGAACAGCCTCTATTTAGCATGGAGTTTCCATTTTCTGCCTCACTGAATTTTTATCTGCATAAAGTCAGAAATTCACCTAAATAACCAAATTATCCCACCCATTCACATAATCACATATCTGAATAAGTTAAGAGCAAAGTAAACTATTTTTCTACTCTCATTCTCCTTTGGTCTTTGCATCTGAAGGAGGAAATCAACTATTTTCTGAATGGTTTGGGTTTTTTTTCCCTCAGTGTTAAATTATACTACTATCAGACTGCTCTTCCTTCATAAATTCACTGACACACACATATATATAACCTCTATATTCACGCTGTGACGTTGAAGTTGAGCGGCGTCCTAAAATCTTCAAATGATTCCCTAGGAGGTTAAAAAAACTTATACCTACTAGTCCCAGTAGCTCTCGTGCAGTTTATAACATAACACTGTATTCAAATATTAATAGCTCCCTTTTGTACACTGGAATTACTTTGATGGGAATTAAAAAAAAAAAAAGTTGAGATAACTCTCAAAAGTGTAATAGCTTTTACTACAGAGCTTGCACAACATTAATTGGTTTTAGAAGTAAAACATACTTAAAGAAATACTTTGAACTTCCCATGAAGTCTCCTGTCAAAACTTTCCTAAATTAAGCTTCTGGACAGTAGCATCTGTAATGATAACATCAACTAAATTCAGTGTTTTATATGAGAGGTAATTCATTAAATTTCCTGTAAAAAAGCCACATCACAAATACTACAAAATGCATCAGCCTCTCAGACAAAAAGCTCTCTTTCAGTTTTAGGATATTGTGGCTAATTATACTGCATTGAATACTATTCTCTCATATAAAAACATGGAGTCATACAGCCTGAATTGCACTCTACTTCCATATTATATATGTATGTATAACTTTATACGGTAGAAAAGTATAGATAGGTCATGGTTTGTACTCCTTTTTCTGCTCAAATGATTTAAAATATTTACCTGTGGAGGTATTATGCCCATTTATCCAATACCTGCACTACAGAATTCTTTCTTTTATTAAAGAAGTTTTTCTCCGCCATGTAGGAAATTTTTATCTGTATACAAACAAATTTAAACAGAGGGCTTTTTAAAAAAAAAAAAACACAAACAACAAAGTTTCTTTCATTTCCTACTCGATCACATTAAACAAGCACAGAAGCTTGTCTTTTATAATTCGAAGAATTATCATTCCATTGACAATAGAAAAAAGTTGCATTCTTCTGTCAGGTCATCAAGCAATTAGGGCATAAAAGACAAGCTTTCTCCAAAGCTATTGTAATTCTTTGAAAACTCAGACAGAGATAGTCCACAAAATCTTAGGTGAAGTATGATACCAATGAGATCCTCCACAAAGCCTCATGAAAATTAGTATGGAAAAAATTACGCGCCTCTGCCAGTCAGCAGGAGCACAGGAACAGAAGTCACTGTCTACTTTGTGTCCCTTGCAGTGGTGTGATAGAGGCACAGCTTATGATGAATCACAGCAACAAATGGTATGTGGTAAGTACCTACAGAAAAAGCTGCATGTTTTGTCCTGTAAAAGCACTTGATAAATTGCTTTTACTGTGCACCTCTGTCTATCTTCACCTGCCCACTGCTCACAAATTAATTTCTCTTTCTCCCCTTTCTGACATCCTTAGGTATCAAGACACCAGGCACAGCCGCTATCTAAAAAGTATCACCCATCTAAAAGCAAATCCTTGTTTTCTCAAAACATGCCATTTTTCTTCCAAAGGAACTTAAAAGCCACACAGCAATTAACTCAAACACATGGAGGCATTCTTGACCCCCAGTAAACAATGCTCTCAAACTCTGTATCTCTGTGCACTTTCCACCGTTGAGGGAATGGTTGATAGGAATGTCACTTAACTTTGCATGTCTAGAGAATGACAGCTTTTACATGACTTTTGTTGTCAGTGGAGAGAAAAAGATACTTCCATTGTATTTCTGGGACTAACCTTAGGATGATCTTGACCACATGCTGAATGGCCTTTATCTCTTCACTGACTACAAAGGTGGGGGTGTCTACACCACTGTTACACATGTTGATTCTTACGTTAGGATCATTTTAGGTAAGATATATCCTAACCTCAGTGTAAAACAGTAAGGCAGCTTTGTCTTGTTTAGGATTGCTGTAAATCACATAATACAAAAGAGTATATGGATACAATATAGTGAACACTTCTCATAGCAATAGGTAGAGAAATGTAATTCACATACCATGACTGTGACGCACAAAAGACTTGGTGAGTCTGGAAAGGAGTCTTGCAATGACTGGTTATTGAAAAACTACATCTTGAAAAAAACCCCAAAACTGACTGATTTCCACTTTCACAAAAACCAAACAAACAAAAAAAGAAACTGATCTACAGAAAAAACCAGATGCTTAAATGCTGCAGGAAAGTATGGACTATTAAACGGTTTGTAGCAAAACCTAATATTATAAGATAAGAACTTCTCACCACTATCATTTAACAAACAAAAACAAAACAAAAACATTCACAAACAAAAAACAACAAAACAACATCAACAAAAACAAAACAAAACAAAAAAACAAAAAAACCACACCAACCAAAAATGCAATGTTGGACAAGCATATTTATTCTGCTCTGAAAAACATACCACTGAGCAGAAAAAAATGAAACATAAAAGACAGTAGGTGAAAGCATTTCTCAAATAGCACCTAACTCCTATAATTTCTTCCTCTTTCAAATACTAACATAATTAAATTCTTATTTATACTCCCTGTGCTGTTGAGCAGGATGAGAAATGTTCAAAAAGGAGCCAGAAGTTTATTTCATATAAAAATGCCATTACTTGAAAACAACTAGTAATAGAACTAAAATGGAGATAAGAAACTTGAAAATATCAAATTTACTTTCTCTAAAATAACTTCACAATATCACCTTATTGAGTATCTAAAGATAACATTGATGCAGTATCCCATGTAATAAGGCTGCTACATAATCTTCATGGTACAAACTTTTACCTAAAAAAACCTCTTATCCATCCTTCTTCATGCCCAGTATTTAAGCAGAGTGAAGACTTTGTAAAGCTGACTTAATAATGTGCAGCAGAGACTGAAAGACCAGTAAGACTGAACCAAAATATGAGAGAGCTCCCCCTCCCCAAAATCTTATCAAGCAGCCAGCTGTCTGTAATAAGGGTGGCAGAGAGCAAACAAACCGAAGATCATCTTTGTGGAAGCTGGCAAGCTTTTCAGTGCCAGCACAAAAGCCTCACTTTAATGTGTTGTAAAGCTACCTTCCCAATAAATGTAAGAAAAGGTCATTTTTGATTGAAAATGTCATTTTGATAATAAGAATTATCTACTCAACTTGCAAACATGCTTTTCTTTTATTAACAAGATGTAATAAGCAAAGGACCATTTGTAGAATGGAGGTTTCCATTTAAGAGATTTTTCATAGGTTGTATTCAAGGAAGAGATCCAGCATGGTTTGTCCTGCCTCCTGCTATGGAGGATATAGCAGAGGTCTCATTGACTAGTAGTGAAACCTAAGAAAACATTTTCATTTTACATGTGTTTACTATCTGAAAAACCCGATATATTATATAATTCATCTCACCAGTTCTCTTCCCTTTCCCACAAATTCATCACCTTTTACCCAGATTTAAAATAGCACAGTGTAGTATATAATATTGACTTGCATTCACCCAGAAAAGTCTGTAATACATTACATAAAAAACAAACAAACAAACAAAAATGAAAACACATTGAAAGAGAAAAAGCTACCACACCAAATCCAACATATTCATTAGGTTTTGACAGCTGGTTCCAGCAGATACCACGGCCAGTTTTACAAGTCACCTGTAAAGACTGTCTTTTGCAAACACATCTCCTTGCTCATGCTCCTTTCCTTCTCCCACACAGATGTTATGACCACTTCTCTGAGACTTCTGTGCAAAAAATCTCTGCCCTACTCATGCATGAGGGAGCCCAGGCCACACTGGACCTCTGCCTTTTGGCTCTGACCAGACAAACATTTGATATTTCTCCAATGCTACTGAATTAATACCATAGAGGGATAAAAATAAATACAACAATGTAAGAAAGATCTACATACATAGTCTTGTAGCTAAATAATAGTTACTATTAAGTTACTTTAGAGGAATAGACGACCTGAATATTACAACAGAATAGACCATTAAAGTATTAGAACTTACAAAATTAGCAATTTCATTCAATATTCATGCTAGCACAAGACAAATTCAATCTACATTTCACACAGTTATGCTGATGCCAAGGTACAGGGAGAGCTTTCCACGCCAAAACTAGGCCCAGGCACACACCATTTACAGAGAGGAATCCCAAACAACGCAGACCTAGAGAGAGTTGCAGAAGGTATGTCAAACCACAGACCACTGAATGTTTCATATACTGTTGTTCATAGACTTTTCAAACTTTTTTTTTTTTTTAAATTGCATTTTGAATAAAAGTTAGTTTTACAAGCCAGTCAAAGGAGATGGCTCTGTACACTGAGGCATACTTCATCTCCCTCTCTCCTTATCTCCAATTCATATTTTCGTGGAACTTCGTCTGTCAGCACCTCCTGGTGCATTTAATGACAGAGGCCAAAGAGAGAGAAAAGATCCCCATGCAAAGTTATAAACATGTACTGTGGAGAGAAAGATTAGTGGCTGAAGAATTATAGTGACAGAATATCTGGAGTAAGGTCATATCAAAGAGGGAGGTAAGTGGCTTTCCTGGTCGGCAGAGGCCATGGATTGTACAGAAGACTTTCCATTAAGTCTTTACTGTATATTTTTCCAATGCTCCTTACTCTTTCTCCTGGGAATTCTCATGAAGGTCTGTACAGATAACACCATGTCGGCCAGACGCAGTTTGAGCACACTGAAAGACACTGAAGATGACTCAGTATATAGAAGCTGGTCTAAGATACTGGCACTTGGGTAAAGATGAGAGAGGGCATTAGTTAATTTGTTTTTTAAACAAAGTTCAGGAAGCTTTGTAAAGGTTAAAGTCAATACTGGATGACTGCCATCATGTAGCAGAGACCAGGCATATAACTGTGCCTAATTACAGACCAAGTTTAATCCACCAGATGATCTGGCTGTGCAGAAGTCTGGCAGGAGCTGTCAAGAAACATCACCTTGAGGGGCTCAGTACAGGCAGGCTTCAAAAGCTTTATTTCACTTTTGAAACATTTCTGCAAGTGCACTAGAAGGCATTTTAAAAATTAGCTCTTTTTTCCACTCTAATGAAGCTTTTAAAACACTGAATATTGGTGAGCAAAGTCAGCACATACCCAGAGCCAAGAAGCTACAATATGGTACCTAATGATGTGAACATAGACTATTCTGAATGTGTCTTCTGAATATGACCAGTAGTTTTCCAGGTTACTTTATTATGCAGGTATTTTACACAGCATCCATCTCTTGTCTTTGACAATCAGCAGTAAATGAATGCAGAGTCAAGAGTTTCTAGAACAGAGTGAATTATTTCCTTAACTACCAGTAATCATAGACAGTGTATTTCCACAAAAGTAGCATTAGCACTTCATTTATTTCTATCCAAAAGTTAATGCAGTGTTATAGCAAGGAAGTATAAGAGAAAACCCTTCAAACTGCTCTTCAGGATGAAGTGAAAACACTGCAGTTCAGATAAATCAATGGCTGTCTATTTGCTAATTCAGTGTCTTTCAGCTTTTTCTGATTCATTAATACAGATGAGTTTTCCATGGAAGATACATCTCTTTAAAAAAGATTAATATGCACATGTCTCTGAATGCATTATGTTCATTTGAGTTTTGTATTTCCCAACACACAGGCTTCAGAAGCAGCACAAGGACCTTCAGGAGGCTGTAGACACCAGGCAGGGACAGAAGTCAGGGCAGGGCAGTCACTGCTCTCTTAGTGAGGCCAGCCTGCTGGTTGCCCCAGCTGCCTGCTCTCTGCTGCGCACTTTCCCCCCCCCGACCCCATATTTAGCAAATGAGCTTCAACGAATTCCTATATCCAAGACGTGTTTGTACACATCTATATGGTCTAACAAACTTTCAGCCACATATTGGCAGCAACCTCCCAAAAACCAAGCAAACTATAGTGCACGAGAAAAAGACTCACCTCATGTCAACCCCCTGCATGGCAGTCATGCCACAAGAGGAGCACAGCACTGATCATGCTCCCCTCAACTTTTTGGGGACACCCTTCTTGGCCATCACAAGAAGCATGGCCTTCCTGGCCAGCAAGTTCCCACTGACCAACTGTGGCAGGGCTACATGCCTGCCCCAGGCCAAGCCTGTTACACTAACTCCCTCCCACTCAGCCCAAAAGTACATTTTAAATCCTTTCTACATAACCAGTGACACAGCTGCAGCCTCCCACCAACCAAAAGTATGGGGGCTTAGCTCCAGCCCCATTCCTCTGCATGTGGGCCCAGAATGCAGAGGTGAGCTACAGCACCAGCTGATCCTGAGGGCACCAGAGATGATAGATATGTAGCAGGAAAAAAGACCTGTGCCTCTGCCTGAACATGCCACAGGGCAGCTGAGGGAAAGCTGGGTGTGCAGGGGCATTCACAGACCCTGTCTGCAATGCCTCTTCACCAGGGAGAAGATGTGACCAGAAATATGGCCAGCTTTAGTGAGTGTAACCAGAGCCCTCCATCCTGCCAGGCAGGAGCAGCCCTCAGGCTCCTGAGGAATCAGCTCCTCAGAGGACAAGCTCTGCATTTTATCTGCTTTGCCGTGGGGAAGAAAGATTTTACCATCTCCAAACACCAACGAAGGCATAGACCGCACAAATTCCCACCCATACCTGAAACGCCACACCTGAGAGGGCACTGCGTGCACACTTCAGCACAGTGTAACTGCTCCTGCATGTTGTAGCCTCTCTTTCCACTCCCCCTCCCCCCCCCAGTTGCCAGATTTTGCATTTCTTGCCATTTCCAGCATAATAGCTGGTTTTTTTGCAAGCAGTCAGATATGCAAACCTTGCTTCACTTATACACTATCACCATGCTTTAAAATCCATCTCACCACTGCAGTGTACACTTGGGATGGTTGTATGCAACTGAGTAATGATTTGAAAAATAAGAGAAAAGCAAAATATTATTTAAGTAGCAGAGAAATAGTCAGTATTCTTCATTTAAGTAAAATTCTTAGTGGCTAATAACTAAGTATGGCTAAGAAATATATGACAACACAGACTAATGCTTTGAAGATGACTCTTGAGTTTTTGGTTTGAGTATTGAGGAGCTTTTTTTCCAAACACAAAGTAAAATAACTGAATGGTATCTATCTTATCCAGTTGTAAGAACTGCTCTGAAAAACCTTAAATCATAGAAGCCAGCTTAACTTATGTTCAAACAATTTCACAGGTTGAATTTACCTATGGTATAAGCAGAGACTAACCTCTTTGAGTAGCATCAGTGCCGGATTTTACTATTAATTGTCTTGGTAGCTTCTCCAACAAGGCAAACCAATGATACTTTCCACCCATGAAAAATCTAAGCAGCACACTGAGATGCATTAACACACAACGAGCTTTTCATTATGAAGCTCTGCAGAACACGATAGAGGCAATATAGCCCTGGAAGGACACTTATCTCAGGTTTTATGGACTCCATTGTAGGGAAGGAAACTTGAACTGCATCTCCTGAGTTCTACTGACACCACTGCCTTGCATCCTTCACATGTAATGGGTCATCTTGGCAGAGCATGCTGTTCTGCTAGACTCTATATTCAAACTTCTCCACCGACCTTTCAATCTGTCTTGAGAGACTCACTTCACAGTTTGGGGTTTTTTTTATTCTTATTTTAAGACTTTAGGCAGAGACTATTTCAGTGCCATGTTGGTATGTGTGCTTTGACGTCACAGCCACTGGTGCTGCTTCTACTGCCAGGGTAACAGGATCAACTATCACTTCTATCAATCAGTTCCTTCAGAACAAACTCAAACCAGCAGACTGGACTACAGCATCGTCAAAAAGTTTCATGCAGAAAGCAGAGCAGTCCTTGCAAGGCCAATAGCTCACATTTTCTTTGGGTGGACAGGGAGGAACAAGGCTGGCAGCATCAGCTAATTTGAAACTGAAGCTCAGCTTAAGGCAGGCCCTGGCCTGAAGGCACCTGGGCTTTGGAACCTGGAGGGAGATAGCTGCTCCTGTGATTCCTCCCAACAGTGCTGCTGGAAATGCCCAGGGCCCTAACCTCTCATGCTGAGGAGGGCAGCAGCCAACTAAAGCCTTTCTGTAGGGCTTTGCCTTAGCAGCATATGACAGCTACCAACAGCTAAGCTATTTTCTGACATTTCTCACTCAGCTGCACTTTTCTTAGTTCTCTTTCTGGAGGCTGTTTTATTTTTTCCTACTACGTTGAATATTTTAGCTGGGCTCCTTAAATAAACTTTCATCACATGGATGCAAAGACGAGAAACTGAATGAAACTTAAAAGAAACACAAGATTTTGCAAGTAGCTTTGATGTTCTCTAGCTTTTTATTTATAGAATACAGATTAACTTCCTTTTGTTAACATCTATTCTTGTTTTATAATGGGAGCTGCAAATGCTTTGATAAATGAATTGAAAGAGTTTGCTGCAGCTCCCTCTAAGTGCCCTGACTTGCTAAAAGTGGATTCTGTAAAAATGTATTTCTGACTGAAAAATGGAACAAGAAAATTTCATCTGATTTTGGATGGTTATGAAATAAAGCAATTGATTTGAAGCTGTGAAATGTGATTTCTTTACTCATATGTAAAATGAATAAAATTCAGCCTCAACTTAACCTACATATCTGCATTGGAAAAACACAACCAGTGAGTCTACTCTTCAGCTATTTACCCTTCCTTATATAACATTGCTTTGTTGAGACTCTACACATCCCTTTTCTTCCACCTCTTCCATCTTTATTATCAGTATCTCTTAATAATACATAGAGATATTTTGCTTCTGAGGTGGATGTCAGGCTCTTTCTTCTTTAATAAGGATCTGTTCGAAATTTTCTACAGAAGTCTAGAATCATCCCAAAGGTGGCAAATATTTTGAGACTTCCTAGGATCACTGGAAAGAATGAGTAGTGAAATCTATTATGAATAAGACTAGGTATGTGCTCTCTAGCAGTAGTAGCTACTGGGTAGCTATTGCTATTACCCTTCTTATTTCCATTCAGCCACCTCATGTTGTTTTCACATCTGTAACTGTCCTCAGTGCCACTGTTCCTAATACCAGTGCTTTGGTCAGCAGAGGTTTTCAATTAAGTACTTTCACAAACAGACAGATAACCTGAAACTCAAGTGACAACGGTCTAAAACAGCACAAGCACTAAGGCACTTAATGTGCAGCTTAAGAAGACTGTGGCCTTGATCCACAAAGGATGTTTCACAAACTTCCATCTGTCCTCACAAGCTACATCCATACTGATAAATTAAACAGGCATAACCTGAAGGTCTGCTGGTAGGTACGTAGTAGTTAGTTACAGCAAAAAATAAGAAAGCAGTCGTAGGAAAAAACACCCTTTTGTCTGTGTGGTGTTCAAATGCCATTTCCCGTCATGTAGTCTGCAAATGACTTATCTTTTCCATCACTATCCCATTTGATTGCTCATTTTGTGGTCTCCCACAGCTGCATTCAGCACAATGGTGAAGCTCCTTTTACTGAAACCAGATGTCCTCTTGTGAGGTAGCAATGTGCATTTGAGTGTTCTCAGGCCATAGTGGCAAATGAAGTCAGAACATGAGAGCACTGGATGAGTGCTCCAACTGCAAGGCTACATGGAAAGGTCAGCAACTTGATGGTGCAAAAGAAAAAAACATATATTTGTCCATACTCAAAAAGCCAATTTTCAGGGATTAATTCCAAATCTGGGGCTATGAACTTCAGTCTTTTAGAGTTCCCAATTCAAGTGTTCAAGGAGGTATCTCATTTGTAAAAAAAATACCCTCCTCCATAGAATAAATTGGTAAATATACTTATAGAAATATTTTTTCTCAGATTTATATGATCATATGACTATAACTTTTTGCTATTTGCTCTTTCCACTAGCTCTAAGTGCGATAGCAGTGTGATTCACTACTTTATCATCTGAAGATACCACTTAATGACAAAAAAACTTGGGTTATGACAACATCCAGCTTATTTCTCTTGTGTTTTTTTTTTAAAAAAGAATCTCTCTTTCCAGTCTAGCAAATTATTCTCATTCAGTTGATTTAATCTGTAAGGTGATTTCAGAACAGAAAAACATCTCACTTTTTTTTCATTAGTTTGTAGGCTCTTCAAACTCTTCAGGACTCCTTTCTTAGACACCTCTTCCATCTAACTGGCCAGATGAGGAAAAGGTGCTCAAGTAATGTGCACATTCATTTTATTCAAATGTAAAACCGTGTAATTTTCAGTATTTAATGATTTCCAGCTTAGTTTTGCAAAAGTAGTATTTGGGGAATTGGATAGTTAGCTGCCATTCCTTTTCTCTTTCAGATGCTTCCTGCTTTTTTTTCTGCAAGCAGATTGCTCTCTTTTCATCTCAGCTTTTTAACCCCAAGGACTTGAACTCTATTTTTAGCCTTGTATGAATTACCAATCTAATGCATTTAAAAAACCTATCACAGATGTCTAAAACCTTGGAAGTAATTAATTAAGTCCCGCTATTTCCAGACTACACCAAAACAATTTGTCATTGCATGTAAAATGGTATAATCGAGTAGTATAAATGTTTTCAGGCCAAATCTTGCTATGAATTATTTAGTTCATCTCTTCTAATTAAAGACCTATTGGAGGATTAATGTCTCATAACCTGACAAACTACTTTACTAAGTAACAAATTATCCATAAAATGACCTCAAACTAAATTTATATAACTCGAGTAGTAATTTGCATAACTATACAAAATCCACTAAAATAGAGAGCATTCTTCCTTGATATTCAAAACATACATTTTCAATCTGCATTCAAGAAAGGAATTTGAAGCATATGTAAAATCAACACTGGAAAAAATAATTCATTGGATGTCTGGGTTTTTTTAGCATTTACA
Source organism: Actenoides hombroni (assembly GCA_024336885.1). NCBI lineage: Eukaryota > Metazoa > Chordata > Aves > Coraciiformes > Alcedinidae > Actenoides > Actenoides hombroni. The sequence continues at coordinate 491,797 of WUAM01000164.1, read as the reverse complement.
TAAATATGAGTTTATAAGGACCGCTTCTATGAATACAACAAGATAACATAGTCATACTGTGAAGTGAAAGCACAGATGCCCTCACAGAAATAGGACTTATTTTCTCCTGTAATGCATGCAACACATACACTTCCTGATCATAGAATTTGTATTATAAACCCACAGCATATGCTATGCACCTGAAAGTGGTTGTGAAAAGAAAACAATGTTAATGGTTCAAAAAGGCAGAGAAAGATGAAATAGGTCAATATAGAAATAAAGGTCAATGTACAAAGAGGAAATATTGAGTCAATATAGAACTGCCTATTGATATAAGGAAGAAAGCAGGATGCAATGTTAACCTTCCACAAATTAAATGTTCAGAATTGTTGAGTTGCCAAAAATTTATAAAGTCAAATGTTAACAATAACAGCAAAAAAGTGCTTTAGTAAAATTAGACAGCGATGCTTTATAAGATCCCCCTCCATCTCCTGGGGCCCTGGCCGTCTGTGTTTCTAGAATTTGAGGCCCAGCTCTGATCCAGTCCAACTGTGTAACTGTGCCTCCCATTTCTGAGAAAATTATTAAGTTAGAATAAAGAGCTGTGAGAAAGGGTAGAAAGGCAAGAAAAGAAAAATTACAAATGGATTACAGTTGTTGAGATGGGGCTTGTCAGTAGCTCAAGGATTCAAAATGGAACGGTAAGCCAACTTTCAAGAGGGAAAGTACACCAACATGGAAAACTATAAAATCCTAAAGGGAAAAGCCATGGATGCTGGTCAAGTGGGTTGGGAATCACTGGGTCACTGGTCTGAGCTGCCAGTGACAGCCGTGATGACAGAGCTGGTGGCAGACGGCAGCTCAGCAGCGCTGTGGAGCCGGTGCCGAGAGCTGCAGAGGCTGACCCTTCCCTGCCGGGCTCATGCTGGCCGGACATGCTGCATGCTTAGCCTGGTAGCTAATGCTAATGCTTATGGACTGGTGCTTAACCTAACAGCTCATTAAATCCTACCTATCTTCTATGTGCTAATTAGACAATAATTGCTTTATACTTTATGTTATGTGCATACTATATCCTATGTCTTTTTCGTATCGACTAACAACACCTGAACAAACTCATCCAAACTGGCAAAAATGTCCGCCACTTTTACATTTCTTTCCCTGGATATGTGACCTATTTTCATTAAGCACAGCAGATCAGTCTATGACGGGGCAGCTTCAGAGTCACACATTTTTAGACTCTAAGGCCAATCACATTTTATTTCTAGTTTCTTTTTGTCCTGCTTTTACCAGGCTCGTTCACTCTCAAAATTTTTAGTAAAATGAAAGACAAATGTCAAGTCTTCTTGTCTCCCTTTAGCATCTGCAGAAGATATTACAATCAACATAAAAATTCCAGTCTGACTGGAGACAAATAAGTGCTTAAAGTTCATAGAGAAGAGAATTTATTAGGTCTCTCTGCCTTTGATCCTGCAAAGTCTACTATAATACACATAATTAGACAGTGCTGAGCAAAAAAACTCTGCGCTCTTATATACACCAAATGCCTGCAAGAAGATGAAAAATAGCCAGTCAGAACATCTTACTTGATTCACAAATAGAAAGGGATGAATGAATTTGGAGCTGACATCTGTAGTTTGGGAAAGAGCGTATGAATAAATCTGTTTTACTGAAGAACCCATAGCAGGGAAGGCTAGGAAATTCCTCAAATCCATAACAAACATGAGTTTAGTACTTATCCACATTCAAAAGTAAAAGAGAGAAAAAATCCAAACCAGTGAAATTTGAAACAGACAAACAGTCCTCTCTGAGCAGTAGTTCCACACTCTGAATTATCTGACCATATGAAACTGCTTCTTAGGAGGAAAGGTAATAGAACAGATGCCTCTGAAAATCAGGCAACAGTTAAAATGCATAAATGTTAGCAAACCTAACAGAATGGTCTTTAGGGTTTGGTTTGTTGTTCTCTTGGAATACAGCATGGCATAACTTCCAATACATAACAATAAAATTTTTCAAAACTCCTCTATGAAAAAGGGAAGGGAAGAAAAATAAAACATCTCTAACATGTTCTGGACATATGAAAAAATTTTACAAGCTGTTAAAACTACTGGACAAGTCTATTTTTAAAAGTCAGAATAATCACAATGCAAAATATACATCAATTTATCTTTGAGTTCATGCTCAATAAAATGTGGAGAATAGCATGGAAAATATAATGCCTTCAAATCAATTATAAGTGTCTGTGTTTTTTCCATTCCCTGTTTAGGAATGTCTACACTTCTATAAAAATATCCCTCCATCCTTAGAATTCAGGAAGCATCAGCTTCACTTTAGGGCTATACTCTGTATAAGCTACATATGCACGCAAGCCCTTCTGCAGAGCTGAAGGCAAAAAAATTAAATCAGTTTTGCAGGATTTGCTTATCTTGGGGTCCCAGTCTATCTCCTATATAGCCTGTCCACTATACCAACTGGTTGTTATAAGAAAACACATACCTGCTTCCTCAGCTGGCAGGCAAAACCTACTTTGATATACCCTGCTCTATCTACACCGCTTCTGCCCGATCCCAATAATCCCCACTACTAAGTTAAGTTTGGCACGAGGCACAGCACCTTCCTAGACAGAAATGTAGGAAGACTTGAGGTTAGCAAATCGTGCAATTGAGGGCTGAAGAATTAATTTTGATGGACTTCTGTATTAACTATTTCCAGAAGCAGCACATTGAGTTGTGTAATTGGTTACCTTTCATACAAAGTTTGCATTTAAAACACTTCCATGGTGTGTTTTGGTTATATTTTTAAAGGTTTGCTCCTACAGTTCTGGAGGGCACAACTTCTTGAAAACAGGAGGGAAAAAAGCGACAAGTCATACTCATGTTTTCTACTGGGAGTTGCAAGGTCAATGCTGATTTAATTGAGATCTAGGGAGCACAGCTTTACCCAGAGGTATAAAAGAGAAAGATGTTACAAGGAGATTTCTTCTCATGAAAATTTCCATTCAATCAATATGAAAGCTACACATTTGGATCAAAAATGGCAGGGAATCCTCAAGGACTCTTCTTACAAAGAGCTCACATTATCTTGAAGCGGCCTTTGATAGCCTAAGATCATTTTGCGGCTTTAAAAATGCTGAAACATCTGGGAAAAAAAAAAAAAATCAAAAAAAAAATCAATGTTGCTAGGATCTTTAAAATTAATGTCAGGTAGTGACATTTCTAGCTATTTTGAGTGCTTCCACGCTAATTTCTGTCTTCACCAATAAGGCTCTTCCTAGGAATGCTACGAGTTATCTAAGACATAACGAAGGTACTTGAACAAATATGCAGCGAAGTTGGAGGGCCGCCCTAGGACTAGTCAATATATTACTTTGATAAAGAATTTGTGCTAGGAAAATACTTAATGTCCCAGTATGCTTAGTGTCTGTGTGTGTGTGTCTCTATTTTGTTTTGCAATATGTATTTTAAAGAAAGTCCTGACTGAGTTGTGTCCTTCAAAGCTAAATTTAAAAAACAAAACAAAACAAAACAAATCTGTTTCCTCCCAGCTCCACTTTAGACCAAATTATACAGGTCTGGATCAAAACAGCACTTAAAATAAGTAGGTGAGTTGGTCTGAATATTGGAAATGTTATTTTAATTTGACTTGCAGCTTTTTGAATAAGCTTACAGTAAGTTAATATATATATAATGTATGCAATATTTTATTACATTTTTATTAAATGAACTGTATCACAGAATCACAGAATGTTAAGGGTTGGAAGGGACCTCGAAAGATCTAGTCCAACGGCCCTGCCAGAGCAGGACCACCTAGAGCAGGTCACATAGGAATGCATCCAGGCGGGTTTTAAATGCCTCCAGAGAAGGAGACTCTGCAACCCCTCTGGGCAGCCTGTTCCAGTGCTTACATTTGTAGTTTATATACTACTTATTTATTACATTTTAAAATATGAAGTGAAGAAAACACTTAGAAAATAAAGGAATTATATTTAAAATTATCTGAGATTTGTGAACTACAATATTCAGTACATTTATATTTTGTTACTGGAACATTTTTACTTCGCTTTATTTATATCACAGTTTATTCTGGAATGCAGCAGCAGTGATAATCTCTTTGAAGAGATATGTGCTCAAAATCTATGACTCAAATGCAAATAATTTAAAATTAAATAACTATCAGGAGGTATGTATAATACAGTGAACAATAAAGGAATTCTAAACTGATTCTAAGCTTATTTATGCATTTTCTTCCCTTGTGTGGAATAAATGGATATGCAATCTGCTTTGGACTTACGTTTTGATTTAATCTACATCCAAAAAAACCCATTGCTCAACGAATTTCCAGGATAACTAGAAAATCAATCCACTCATTGGTCTTATCAGATTTGTCTACTCTTTATACATATATATGCACACACAGACACAATTATATATAAACCCTTCAATTCATCACTCACTCTGCTTTCTTCCTTTATGACGGTATTATCATCTCTGGGTCCTACAAAATAAGACTATTGCATACTGGACTAAATGAAGTCAGATGAAATAGCTGTGTCACCATCAGCCAGGTCACCATCACCAGTTACAAAATGTAAATGTTTTAATACAAGGACTGCATTTTGCCAGAAAAAGCATCTCAAAAGTGGTAAATAACTCATACCGCATAGTAATATTTCCAGATTCTGTATGTGTTTGAGTCTGCATGCAAAAAACCAAGAAATAATGGAGTTCCCCTGTTGCATAGTAGTGCCACCAATTACCGCTTTTCAAAACCATGGCATTTTCTACCAGGAAAACTGCATGTACTTATAGCTGCATCAAAATAATGTAGCTCTTATGCCAGAGGAGAATAAAACAAGAGGAATGTGGAAGATCTGGGAAGCTGTTACTTTAAATACAAATATTTGTGACTTCATGGTTTTTCTAGACTCTAACATTTCTGACTGCTGTTGATTCAGAGGTGACTAGTAGGACTGCATGGCAGGCTTGAATCTGAGAGCGTACACAGCACCAAAACTTACGAGTCTGACTGAAGTAAAGCAGATACTGTGATGGGACACAGACCTAATATACTTAATTAATAAAGAAGAAAACCCCAAATAACCCTTTGGACTTAAACTTTGGCCAAAGTTAATGAGTCATTGAGCATTAGAGTTCAAAAGTATTATTGAAAGATAGTAGGACAAGACAGATAAACAATATAGATGGTCTGAGATTTTAATTTGACTGACTGGTTGAATGAAATCATTAACACTTTGTGACAGAAGACATAAAAGTTCAAGACTTTGACTATGAGAGAAAATATAGCTGCAACCTGAAATTCCAATTAAAAGGGGGAAAAGTGCTTTTGCTTATAATGTCATGGAAAGTAGTTCCCCAAAATTATCACCAGTTTTAAAATATGACTAGCAGTAAGTGACCTACCTTTTATTTTAACTATTAACTGAACCTTTTCACAGCCCTGGAGGCTAAGTGTGAACTTTCATGCAGCCAGAATTGAGTGTAGCTCACACAATTCCTAAAAGGCAGTTGGATAAAAAGATAAGAAATGATCACAGTAAAAACTACCACAGAAAACCTCTCCCTTCCCAAGAAAAAAAAAATTAACCTTGTCCTGCAGTGTAACCTTTACACGAGGCCAATTTTTGTCACCAATCAGTTAGATGCAGGCCATTCTCATCCTTTCTCCTGTCCTTCCAGATTTATTAATTTAGTAATTTGAAATGCTTATTAATCAAGTGGTTTGTTATTCAAACTCAGTCTCAAATAACCTTCTTGTAGAGGCTGAGACCAATAAGTGTCATGTGAAGAAACTGTACCTGTTCTGCAGAAGCAACAGAAATCACAGAATCACAGGACCGCTGGAGATCATCTAGTTCAACCCAAATAACTGATTTTAAAAAATCAGAGATTCAAAAGGAGTAATCTCCTCTGTTTACTTCTCTGTAGGCATGAAGTCACACACAATTTGTGTTAGCCAGAAAACGAGGACACTTGGGTCAATTTAATATCTCAATATCTCATTTTGGGGAGCATTCACTTTAACGTTAACATAAGACAATAGGGTGGTATAGAAGGATTAAGAAGCAGAGAACACTGAGGCAGATACCCCTTGTAATGACTTCTGAGAGTCAAGAAATTGTATATAACATTTCAACAGCCCTATTAAGGGTAGTCATTATCCACTAGAGAACTAGTGGTTAAGTGGTTAAGATTTATACTTTTGTAACTGAAATGTAGTGAAGAAGCTGAAAAACTCCAGATCTCATATTTTTGATGTTAGATAAGATGAATAGCAAAAGTTTAGAGGAATATTCTGCTTCCTACTAACATAATTTTCAGGTTTTTTGTGTTGGACAATGACCCTGTGGACACCACTGATGTTTCATTGCCTCTGGTGGCTCTGGCAGCCTGCACCTCCTCATTTGCTCTCAGAATTGTGCCCGTCCATCTATAGCGGTGCAGAGGGGAGAAGGGTAAAAGCCTCCAGTGATTTGAGTATACCTCCTGTCATGATCCTGCACCAGTAGAATAAGATGGAGTACAAAAGAACAGCGAATTGTTGGCTGGTGTGCTCTCTCTCTCACACATCCATCTTTTTTGTGCCCAAGCTCTGCTAAATGAAGTGGAGAAATGTCCCTTCCTGACCTGTCACATATCTTTTCGGTCTGCAAAGACTCAATATTTTCTTTTTGTGTTTAATAGTATATGAAATTACACAAGAGCTATAGCAGGAGAACATTAAACACGGATTAAAACTGGAAGTGAAACATGTACAAATAGTGAGCAGGTCATCATCTTGATCCTTAATCTCCAATCAAACCTTACTACTACCCCTAAAAAAAGAATACTAAGTCATGTAGATATTATAGAAATGTCACCTAATAAAAAATAAAATCCCTTTAAGCATTTAAATGGCAAGAGCCTTGAGCAGTTGACAATAGGTTTCTCCCAGAGAGACAACTCATCTAGACAGAGGAGTCAGGATTACTGGAGCTAGCTGTCATGCAGCTCTATGAACTTTTTGCATTTCTGTTAGCTGAGGGTATTGGCCCGTGCTGACCTTCTGTACTCTGCTTGAGGCAATCACATCAAACTCCCTTTCTGATGAGCCAATGTGAATGGCACTCTGCTAATGACTCTTCCTGCCACATTTCAAGATTCATGACAGTTACATCCAAAGGAATTATGGACTCCATATCTTTTGCCTGCAATTAATGACATCCTTTCAGTTCAAAGACCCTGAACTTTAATGCTAATTCAAAGGATATCAAAGTAATTGATAGTCTGCATGAATAAATCTATGTGCTTTAAAATACTTAACCTTCAAAAAACCCATCAATTTATAATCATGATGCCTTAAAATGGTGAAATCACTAATCAGAAGAAATTCCTGAGCATTACACATACAATTGGTTAACCCATATTAGGAAGAGGAGTTAATTTCCTTATCAACTGATTTCACAGAGGAAACTCAAACCATAAGTAACTACATTCTACTTTCTCTTTATGGGAGCTCTTACTTGCTCAGAAAAAATTCCGTTCAGTGCCAGTTCCATAACTTGCATTTCCAGTGCTACTCCTGATTAAAAAAATCCAAACTAATTAGCATGTAACAACTAACATTAACAACATATGCTGGGACTTAAATGAACTCCTAATTTGTAAAATGTTCTCAAGGATGCTGTATTATTGATTAAAAATTAACATTTTCTCTTGCTCTAGAGTAATTAGTGAAAATGTAAGATAATGAATATTTATGAAGCTAAGGCAAAAACTTGATCATACCCTAAGACACCAATTTTGTGCTTAATAGCAGCCAGCAAACTGCTGGCAAGCATATCTTATATATTAAATTTTCAGGGCAGAAGTTTGTTCATTGCAGTTGGCTTTACAGCTAGCAATGACAATGCAGGGAAAGGGCAATTTCCCTCAAAAAAGCCAAAAGGCAGCAGGAATAGAATGATAAAAAGGAAAAAAAAAAAAAAAAGCACAAAAAGTCAAGTCAAGCTAAATTCTAGTGCTTATTCCAAGTGTTTGTCATCAGAAGAGAAAGGTCAAACTGTCAGATTAGCTAGCACCTTTGATAGAGTCAACAGCAATGCTAGTTACAACTTTGCAGTTTCAGTTCAGAAAAACAGTATGTGCGTGCTGCATTGCTCTTATTTGCCAGGATCCCCTTAATGAAGTACAAGGCCACAGCTCGACATCTTTACTGTGCTGGCAAAGGTAATATGTAGCCTCAAGCTGTTCAACTAGCTATCTACCTCACTCTACACTCATCACAACAATTATAGCTATTAACACTTTGTCTTAGTGTCACCTTTGTCTTAATATCAGACTACAAGATTTAATCCATCCATAGCCCAGTCTGGATTGTCAACAAAAGCTTCTTATTTTTCATTTTCTAGTTTTTGTTGTCTTAAGACAGCAGATTTCACATGTACTAAAATACTTTATGTTTATTAAAGAGATTGTCCCTGGACTTGTCCTAACCAAGGTGATAAAACAAAGGTGTAGAACCTTTAAGGCATATATATTTCAGATATATTCAGTGCTCAGAAATTAGTTACTTTGGAAGACACACTTCAAAGTAGTTGCTAATGCTAGAGGTGCTAACTTCTGGAATTACAACAGAAGAAAATACACAGTATCAGCTGTCACCAGGTCTTTTCCACAAGATAGGAAAAACATCATTGCTGTGTGTCCCATGGTCTTTAGAAACACAGAGATATATTAGATGGTCACCAGGCAGGGAAAAGTCTGCCTGTAAAGGATGCTATATCCTTTCAAAATATAAACATACCCCTAGCAACCCCTCATCTCCAGCCTGAATGGAAACCTTGGTGTACAAGCAGACAGGTGAGACCAGATGGGAATTCAAAGTCTTCTTGAGAGTTGCCATCTCAGTCTTTCCATCTGCAACCGGGATTTCACGTGTCATACTGAGAACTCAAGGCATAAATTCTTCATCAAAAAGATGCTTGACTCTTTGAAAAAGAGTCTTAACTTGCGTACTAGCCATAGCAGCAGAATCTGCTGACCACAGCTGTGGCTGCAATACTTGTCTATCTGCAGCCTTCAAAGAAAGGCTTATGACAGTGAGGGTAAGGTTGTTAAAAGCCACGTCTGATGCAAACTGAAGCATCACAGAGAGAGGGTTTTATTATACCTTGAACCTTTCTGGAGCTATTAGAGGTGTTTGGGGGGTTGTTAGTTTGTTTTTTTTCCTGTAAGGAATAGATTATGTATATGTGTGTGTGTATATATATATATATATAAATAGAATGAAAAAGAATCCTAAAATTAGGCTGCAGTGTTAACTAGTGTTTGCTAGTTAACTTTTTAAGTATTAATAATGTAAGATGACATGAAATTTTTAATCTCAAATTAAATTTTGAATGACAGAAGCTTACTACATCATCTGCATTCATTTGAGATTGGTAATGCTATAGTCAACCTGTCTGTAGTCAAGAACTTAATTTAAAAGTGGCTTTTTTATCTCTTTGGTAACTTTTGTGGTAAAGATGTTTCATACAATTATACTTAGCTTCAACTGTGCAAGCTACACTGCTACTTTGAACAATTAATCTTAAAGCAGTATGAATCAGCAAACATCTTTTGCCAATATTAAATCATGGTAGAAAAACAAAGTTTAACATTTTCCATTAAGCATTTTAAGCTCTAGGGTAATGCAGTACTGATAGCATTAATATATGGCCTTTGCCATCATATCTAAATTGATCAGAGCCTGTGTTCTTAGTGTTCTTTTCAGTTGTTTGTTGTTTTTTTTTCAAAACAGTTTTATGGTTTCTTTTCCTTTAACATCTTGGTGATTTCAACACAAAAATAAGCCAGGAAAGGAGGTTGCTTATCACAAATAAAACAAGTACATACTTAGGCAACAGGTGAACGCTCAAATAGCCAAGCGGTTCAAGGCATGAATTATTGCTGTGATAATGAACATCATTACAACCAAGTCAGGTATAAAGCCGAGGTGACTCTGTAAATATTCTAAAATGGACTGAACTGAATCATGATTGTACCAACTACTGTTTCTCAACACTGCTCCTCAATTGCCAGGATACATGGTCACAGTTTCTGTGCATTTATTTTTGAAAGGAGCCGAATATATGTGTAAGCTACTGAAAATCCATGACTGCAGTCCTCTGCAGCTCCCTGTGAAATTTGATTAAATTGGGAACACCTTTCACCTTGAAAAAGCATTATGTAGCTGCAAAATTAAAACTCCAGTTTTCAGAAGTGCTTGATACAAACCATCAGATACAGAGGTGAAATTAACGATTAAATTTGCAGGCCATTTCTTTTTTTTTGGTTGTTTTTTTTTTAGAATCGGTTCTGAACAACTAACCAAGAGATATTCAGTGCTGTATTTCAACTTCCTTAAGCTGTAATTTATTGTGTAACAAGAGTTTCCCAGCAATACATCTCAGACTGTTGCTTCTTAGTTAAAATGAAAAAAAAACCCGAACAANNNNATTCAAAATAAAATAAAATAAAATAAATAAAAAATATAAGTGGCAAACCAGAACAGAATCTGTGCTAGTGTTCAGGAAAGCTGACTTGTTATAATTTCAAGTACATTATACATCAGCATTACCCAGGCTGACTCTACCCAAGGGTTTTGTTGTCTGACTCTGACTGGAATTACTATTTCCTTTACTAACTCACGCCTAGAAACCTTCTGAATAAATTACTCTCCGGCCAGTGTCAAAGGTGCCAAATCATATAAACACTTGCTTAGAGTTATCACCATTATACTTCATTTATTGAGATAAATAAGGAATCCTTTGGCAGAATTTACACCATAAAAAGCAGGCTTTTTTGACATCAGTCAGCATTATGGGTTCACAAGCAATTACTGACATAAATCAATATATGCTGGAAATATTGATTATACATTGACTGTTAATTTTCTGGCACCATATCTCTAGGATATGACCATCACATCTTTCACTTAAGTCTTCCAAAAAAGCCTAGAAATGAATATAGAATTTTGGGCTCTGGCAAAGATTAAATAATAAGTTAATGACTCTTCAGAGAAAATCTTTGTATGTCACTGCATCATCAGACTTTGAACAATCCATGAAGTAGTTTATTACTTCCTTCTCAGTTAGTCTAAGCTTTTAATATGGGTTAAAGGGAACTTTTCAACAAAATGAGAGAAATATAATTGTCATAAGGTTTTCTGGTTGTACTTTTCCCAGTTTCAGTGAACAGAAGTTAAATGCCATCTCCACCTTTAATGTGTTCTGCTTTGATTGAATGGAGCAGAAGGAATATGTCCAAAGATCAGTATTTTATATTGCTTCATGAGAGGAGAGGATTTTAGCCTGAGTTCCCAGTGCTAGGCTTTATAATTTCAGAATGCTTAAATGGGGAAAGAGGAGGATTTAATTGTAAGGGATAAAAGCACAGTAATTAATTATAATGGGGTGGGGGTTTGTGTTGGTCTTTTTGTAAATTAGGGTCTCTGCACATATGTTTATGTCAAGGAAAATTCTGCCAGATGAGGAAGGTTTCTACTAGACTGGACATAGAAATAATGTAAGCAACCAGACACACACTTGGGTGCACAGGTGCTATGGAAGAGTGGAAGACACCAAGGAAAACTGGTCATGCTGGTGAAAGAGAAACTATATATAGTATAAGCTAACCGCAAATTAATTTAGTCTGGGAATTAAAAGGAAATTACTAGTCTGTATAAGCAAGGAGGCAACTTTTTTGATTAGTTGGTTGGGTTTTTTTACTACCAGAAGTCCATCAGGCTGTAGCTATAATCACTGGAAACTGAAATCAGGTTTTCCCTGCTAAAGTACATCCCCTGAGTTTGTTTTCCCCAAGCACACTGGTGTCCTGGATTTTCACCCTGTAAATATGTAGTTACATCTTGTGTTTGCAAGCACCAGCAACCCACCTTTTCTAATGAGCATTCTTCTGTCTTAGATAATTTCTTAGCATTTTCTAAGAAATGCCAGATGTATTCACACTGCCACTGGTCCAGCCTCTGCCCTAGGTCAGGTAGACACATTTCTGCAGAACAGTCATCCCTACCTTTTCAGAGCAGCATTTCTTAGCAAGGCTGCAGCAGGACCACCCCAACAGGACATATTTTTGAATAGACTTAACAGACAATTGAACTGCTGATAACTAAAATTTGCTTAGTAGGACCAGACCCATGGTCCTTCTAGAGCCATTTCTCACTTAAAGAGATCTTGATGCAGCCCTGAGCTGGGGCATTTTTTGTAAATAAACATGGTGTACTATGAAAGTTATTTATAAAATCCCCTTTCCTCAAGTACAAAGGTCTTACACTTAGGACGTCTTTAAATACACTGGTGCAGGAATACCCCCTTGTGCTTCCCCTCATTTTCATGAGGCTGTTAGACAGTCTTTACCACACCAAAAGAGAGGTAGTTTTCTTCATTGTTTTAAGACCACTGTGATGATCACTGCCCTGGCAAGATGATGGAAAGTAATTCAATCCCTGTCATCTTAAAAGTCACTCAAATCTGTGTGTAGCACAACACAAAACCTTCCCATTTAATTCATGCAATGACCAGGCAGACAGGACCCTTCAGACTGAAAATGATACCTGTAAGATTTGTCTGAATATGAATCATGAATATACCATGTAATGCATACAGTGTCATATGCCTCAGTTTAAAACATGTTGTCAAATTACATATTAATTTTACCAGATTTATTTCTTTCATTCTAAAAAACTGTATACTCATCTCTGCTAAAAAGTGTGCGTCTTCTTTGGTTGTGCTGTACATGTTTTAAAAGTAATAAAATTAAGCTGTGGATTTTATCTTTTTGATTCTATTGATTCATTATTAAATCTGGGAAAAACATGTTGTATAATGTTTTATGTCTGCACTTTGAAAGGATGACTTTCAATACCTTTTTGTCTGTGCATTAAAATAAATGAAATTTTAACAGTAGACCAAAACCAATTGATGCAATACAGTTCGTTTTAAAATGCAAGTAAATCAAATTCAATCCAGATGGCAGCCTGATTTGTTGTCTCACCCCTTGTATCACAGTTTCACTCTACTTCACAATGAATATCCTTTTTAACTAAGGAAGTAGACAACATATGTAGACAACATCTGTACTTTGTAGAATTTACCTCTGGCAAAATACCATTATACCTGCTTTTGGTAATGTCATCAACTACAGTGACAGCCAAAGGTCTGTCTGGAAGGGGACTGCAGCAACCCCACAACCCCAGCTGTGATGTTCCAAAGGCAACTAGGCCTGGATGGAAGGAGGACAACTTGAGACGATAATTATTTTGTACACTTGCACACACACACCAACCATCCAAACACTGTCTTTCCTGTTTGATTGCTGGAACCAGACTAGAACTGAAGTTAGCAGGCTATGTATAATAGGCTGTTGTACAAGGCAGACTATTTTTACACATGCCAAGTACAGGCATGGGTTTTTATGGCCTGTCAGGTAGTATCTCGCAAATGCTAAAGGCTTTGGGCACAGTCTCTGCAACTACATTTTTTACCTAAGGTGAACCAATCCTCTAAATCCAGGTAAAAGATGCCCCATTTGCATATACTCTCATGCTTTATTTCAAGACAGAACCTCTGTAAAAGAAGCAGCAACTGCATAATCAGCAGCTGTTTGCAAAGAAGTCCTTGCTCTTGCAACAGATGGGACTGGTGGTGACAGTGGGCATGACCCATGCTGAGGAATCCCTCTTATAAAAGTACTTATATTTCCAAGTCACCTCTAGACTTCTCAAGTTGAAAGGTACAACATAGAAGTTACCTTGCAATTCTTACACTGCAGTTAAAATTTGGTCTTCCTGCATACGGTCTGCTCACAAAAAACCTCCTTTGTCTTTTTAAAATAAAATATTTGGTATTTATAACCTGTTATAAAATTACAGTTGGCCTTTAGACTACACTCTTGGAGACAGCAAAAATATCAACATTGGCTGTTAAAAAAAAAATTACTTTTGTTTGTTTGTTTGTTTTTTACAATTTTATTTTTTTTTTTACAGTAAGAATGCTTTTCAAACTGTTAGCTAGTTATAAAGTGCCTACACAACTGCAGGAGTGTTATGATTGGTTCCACAGAACTTCTGCTAAATTCACAATGTGTCACATGCTGCTCATTTTTTAAATACTCCAACATAAAATGGCTTTGAAAAAAAGAATGGCGTCCTATGCAGCAGATTCAGTAGAGATCCAAAATGTTTTGAATTCTTCCTTGGGGATCATAAATAAAGTTGATGCTAGGAATTGAAAAATTGTTGACATGTAATTTCTCTCCAAGATGCATTGTGAACTGACTCAGCTGTTGCAGCCACAAAACAATAAAACATTCTGATGTAACTTACCCTGCCTTCGACATCAAGTTTCATATCTCCCTCTAGAAAATCTCACTCAAATCTAAGATGTAAGTGGATTTTCTTCCTTTCTGACAGCGAAGAAACATCCTTTTCCCACTAGCCCCAACCTCAGATCAGTTTAAAATCTGGAACAGAAACCACAGACCTCACTTTAATGAGGAAATCTAGTCCAATTCCTACTTGGACATCGGGCATTGGCTATATTCCCATCTTGTTAACCACCCTATTCATCTATATCCATCAGTCTCAATGGATGAAACAAGTACTGACACTAATAACTTTGCTTCCAGTTTCTGAATACTGCTGAATTGAAGGAAGGTAAATGCAGTTGAACTCTTCTACAGAACGTGGACTTCATTCTGTTCTCCTCTGAAAATATTTTTCAGTGTTTTCGACAGAAAGATTCTGAAGATGCTGCACTGATGTTATTTAATGTTAGGCATTATTATCACCTGTGTTCTCAGGAATTTTGCAATACCCATTTCTATACAACTTGACATTGCACAGGCTTCTTGAAATCAGCAGAAGAGGCTGTTCTGACCTGCAAGGTAATGCCTTCTGAAACACTATCTAAAAGTCCTGCCTAGAAAGCTTCAGGTCAGTTCTTATGCACTTTGCAAAAAAACTAACTGCTATATTAATATATTATGAAGAGGTGGAAGACTGATTTGGTTCCCACCTTGCTGTACCCTCTGTCATATCAGTTACAGTTCTTTCTTTTAACACTGGCAAC
This sequence comes from Actenoides hombroni, assembly GCA_024336885.1. NCBI lineage: Eukaryota > Metazoa > Chordata > Aves > Coraciiformes > Alcedinidae > Actenoides > Actenoides hombroni. The sequence continues at coordinate 476,688 of WUAM01000164.1, read as the reverse complement.
AAGAAGTCTACTTCCAGCTTCTACAATATAATATGTATATTATATATGCAATGTTGTATTCTATGTACAGGTACATATATACTATAAATACTGGTTAATCCCTGTCCGTGGCTGTTTTGCATATATCATGCCTACTGTTACAAGATTACAAGGCTCAAATGCTGCTTATAACAGTAATTGCCATTTTTTTTTCCCTCATGGATCAACCACTAACAAAGTTTAACTGCTTCCCTAAACCAGCTGAGTGAAACCTTATTAAACAAGGAACATAACTTTGGGAAGAGAAAGTTGCATTTGCTAAAAAAAAAAAAAAGGGAATTAGACTATCTCATTTAGCCGAATTTGGGAATTATCTGTCTCCCTCTGCAAATTACAATATTTGATCTTTGCCAAAAGCAGAAGTACTCAGTTTAGTATTATAATATAGGACCTGTTGTGAGGTAACAGTCAAGAAGAAAATGGTAACTAGGTCATAAATGTTAAAATGCAAAAGGAAGGAAATGTCTGTTATTTATCTTCCAGGCTGTATTCAGACATTCATGAAATTGAAAGTTAATGTACCAGGGACTTTCATTATCTGACCCATTCTATACTATTCATTAGAATCCCATAGTTCTGGAGACAGAGGACCAATATGTCACTAATACAAGATGAAAAAGGTCACAAAAACTAAGCATCAATAAGACATTACTTCTCTATCAAATTTCACAACCCTCAGCAGAAAACACACTTGCTGAAACCAGAATATTTTATTATGTAATGCAGCTAAACGGAGAGAAATATATGTTTTATTAGTTAATTAGTTTATTTAGTTAATGTAAGGGCATAATGATTAGTTGTCAAATGAAAATAATGACTTTTTTTTTCCCTTCATTTCTTCATTGAAGACATTTTATTTGTTTAAAGAAAAAGAAAAGTATTGCATGGTTTGTTTTCCTTTTTAAGGCTATTTCTTAGAATAGAAATATATTATCCTTTAGCTATAGGTAAGACTTCGTCTCACACCACTGAAAATACAATATTTATTGGTATGTTGTGAAGTCAAAACAAATTTGCTTTCCATTTCCTCTAGTGGAATATTTCATTTATTTAGAATAGCTTTCAGTAAGAACAATATCACTACTACTGAAAGATTGTTTTCATGTAGAAAGATGATGTACCAATTCCCTTGAGCTTTCTTCATCCTATTTCTCCCCTAATGTTGTTGCCCAAGCCCCTCCATACATATTACTCTTGCTACACAGCTCAGAAAAAAGCACAGCAGAAACTGTGATGTGTGATTAAATTATTGTGAAGCAACTTATAAAAACACTCTTAACTTTACCATTTGCAATTACAGAAAATATGTGAACATTCAAAATGTTTATTTTAAGTGCTGGAACTAGTCTGTTTGTGAGGCAAAGCTTGCTGTCAAGGATCTTGGGACTCACTCAAACAATAACCTCCTTTCCTCATGCTACTGTATGCAATAATGGGTAAAGAGAACTTCTCACAGCAGACCCCTCATCCATGTAAATGAAAATCAGGCAGGTTGTTACGTGCTGGTGGACATCAGGCCATGGGATTTCATTCACCATTTTGTGAGTTTTGGGGAACAAATACCACAGGAACAAATGGTTAGAGCCGGCCAAATTCTGTTATATTGGTTTAATGGTGCTATGATTTTACAGTAGCACCAATAAACTCCTGCAGACTTGGATAAAACTTTTATTATTTAAACATAAACAAACACACACAACTCTTTCAGCAAAACAATCTCTATTAAAAATATTTGAAAAGGTATAAAAATAGCCTATAGACTGACTAGAGAACCTAAAGTGTTATAAAGAACATCAAAAAATCAAAATATTATGCATTAAGGAAAGGAGATTGTGGGATGGAAATTTTCTTTTGGGATTCCTAACAGTGGACTGAACACAACAGCAGGTGTGATTTAAAGAGCAACCCTAAACTGGCTGGATAAGAGACAAAATAGATCACTACTGTCTTCCTGCCTGACCTCCCTAGCCTCTTCTGTCAGGACGGTTTGAATTTCAGGTTAATGGTGCAAACCAGAGAGCGGCTGAAGAAAAGCCTGACATAATTTCAGGTCAGCGGGAGGCCTGGAATAGAACTGACACCCTCTTTCTTTCAGGCATCCTTAAAAACACCAAATATTTGCAATCTTTAATTGGAGATTTGCAGTCTCTAAGACTTTCTTTTGAAAACCAGAGGAATTACTAGCAACAGATAATTGCAGCTAAAGAAATTAACAGCTGAGTCACAAAAGGGTTTGAAGACAAACTATTGTCTTGCTTTCAGCTCAGCAACAATCAGTGCCTAGGTTTAGAGGGCACGGGAAAGCCCCTCTTCTTTTCATCAGCTCCCAGTGCCCAACAGCTTCCAGCTTTCCGCTGTGCTTCAGCTACAGGCTCCTGCTGGCTGACCTGCTCTACTCTGCCATGAGTGATAGAAGTGGAAGCTCGATGGCTCTTGGAAAAGAGAAACCTTCTCCAGCATCTTCTCCAGAAGGCTAAACCGAAGGAAAGGTGATCTGGTAAAAGGGAGAGTCATCATCCCCCTCTCCTGTCTTTCCTTAATGATTTAAAATTCAATAAAATTCAATTATTTGTTGGTTAAATTTGAACAAATATCTAAAAAGTCTACTGCTTATCAAAGAACACTACTATGATAATAATTGTAGGGCACATTTAAAGCATCTGCATTTATTTAAAATTAATCACACTGTTCAAGGAAGAGACAGAAGAGCACATTTTAGATGTTTTTCACTCTTGCTTTGGTAAACACTTCGCAATGGACTGTGATCATTTTTTTCTTAGAAACCTGTCTTTGTAATAACTGTGCCTTAAAGACAGAATCAATAGTAACACAGACAAGGTTTGCAGTTACTGGCTAACCTCTGTCCAACTCAGCAGACCCCTGAGATACATAGAATTTATGCAAAATAAATCCCTGAATCCCTGCTACTTGATGTTGCCTCCTATCCAATATGCACAATGTGTTTGAGATAACAGAAAAGGTAATCCAACAGTCCTTTCCCAACCTAATCTCCCAGTCACCTTTCTTTTCTTTTTTGGAAACACAGTATTATACTAATGAAAGCCAAAAATCACAGAAAAAAAGATTATAACTGATTTTGTTAAAATTAGCTTGTAAAAGACCAGAAAGATTTTTATTTATTTATTTTTTTAAATGTTACTGGAATTCCTTCAATTAAAATATCTGGATGACATGGTAGTTGCATCTCTCTGCCCACTAATCTTTAATAAAGGCTAGATTGAACTGGAGCATTAGATGACGTGACTGCTCCTCCTGTAAGGATCAGTCTGAAGTTTTCAGCTCTCATTGAAATGAGGTTGTTTTTCACATGATATTCTCTGCCTACAGGTATGCTATTCTGGAGTGATCCCAACATATAAAGACAGAATACACTGAATTGCAATCTGAAGATTTTAAGTTTGGTAATATGACTCCTTACTATCATTCAGCCTCTGCTCATGACAAACTTAGAAAGCCAAGAGAACACTTCCAAGCACTGCAATTCTAAAAAATTGCTTCTCTCTTAGTAGATTACAGAAAACCCACCCCATATGTCTTTACATAAAGAGATCCTTATTATGGTACTAAGCATTAGAACCCAGAATCTGTATTTTCCAAAGGAAAATGACAGCTAAGATAACTTAGCTAGCAAGACTTCAATAATAGGGCAGGCCATATTCTTGTTTTACTGGAAAGAAAGTACATGACAAATTAAGCTCTGGTTTAGACTTGATGTGACTGTACCCTCAAAAACATTTCACCACCACAAAAAAAAAAATCTTGTAAAATAAAGTCACTACACAACATACAAAATAAAACACTGCACAATACTACACCTTGAACAGGCCATAAAAAACATTCAACAAATCTCTCAAGATACCTATTTATTTATCTGACATGCTTCCATGTATTACTTTACCATTTACTACTATTTAATTAGATCCTTCTGCCAAAATTCATTATGGGAGAATCTGGTACAATAAAGAATAATAAATTCTGTTCATTCATATGTTTTTAAATTATTTTGCTCATATAGAACAGAAATAGTATTTCTTACCTTGGCTGCTAGTTAAGAGAGTGCAAAAACAGTCACAACAATTCTTTCAAAATCTTGTGTCAGCCATAACTGAGTTCACATGATCTCCTGCTACAGTCTCATTTAATAGAGCTGCACACACAGGATAACCAAACTGCACTTGAGTCCAGTATAACTGAACCCTACATATCTTACGATGAGTGACACTGAAATTGCTGGCTAGGTGGAGTGAGACAGACACTCCTCCCAGCCACACCCCACCCCCAAATAACAACACTGCAGGAAAGGTGCAAAGCTCTAAACCTTTAGCTGTGCTTAATTACCCAGTTAAAGCACTTGGAAGGAGAAAGGTGGTATCAAGTCTCAGCCTAGGGGCTAGAGAATTTGTCCAGGAAGTAGGAGTGCTGGATTTAATTCTCTCTCCAGGTAATTGCATTAACAGCAGGTTTAGGGAACAATTTCTACCTAATTTGTCAAAGGAATGCTACTGTGAAAATATTGGAAGACTTATGATTTAGTTTTTCCAAGCTATACATATGAGTATATCCACATTCATCCCAACTAGTAATTAATTGTTGAGCACACATAACAATATATATTACTGCTTTCTTATTTCATGTAAAAGAGAACTACAAACCAAAGAAAGGATCTCAATAAAAGTGCATTGATGGAAAAATTTATGATCAAATTACTCTGCTAATTGTTATCAATCCCTGAATAACAGATCTTCATCGCAACATATTTTTATAAATTACAATAAAGATTATATACATAACAAGTATTTAACAAGAAAAAATCTTATTCTCTCCTGTTAGCCTAACTGAAATCCCAATTTTTGCTTTATTCTTTCTTGTTTGATAAAAATTAATACATACCCTCCTCTTATTAATGAATACTGTCTTCAGGCAAATATTATCTAATTCCTGTCTCTGTCCTTATTTGGGGAGGAAGGAAGGAAGTGAGAAATTCTCAGTCCTGTAGGAAATCTAACCCACTTTGGAGCTTACAGAAATTCTTAAACAGATTTCACTGAAGGATCCAAAATCAAATGTATAATGGAAACTTCTACTTTAATTATGGAGGAAATACTGATGCCACAAGAGAAGGTTCATTACTGAAATATTACTTAGGTTACCCTATCTCTCAGTGATAGCCAGGGTGATATTTGAACTTTCCCACCAAATTCCACAGGGATTAAAAGGAAATATTACAAAAATTTTCAAGGAGGTTAGAGGAGATGGTGAGCAAAGACAGGAATCTTCTTTTCTGCTTTAAACTAGAGGTCAGGAGTCCATAGTGCAGGCTGCAGCCCAGATCCCTTATGAGACCCTCTCTACATTCTACCTATTCTTCAGGTACATGATTGCCTTCCTGTACCAGTTCCACCCTTATGACAGGATGGAAATGACAGTTCTCTTCTGGTATTTCAAGGGGTAAGGAAAACCTGCTACTGGCTAAGGAAAAAAGGAGAAGAATATGGCTCACCACCAGACCCTCCCTCCCTCCATTTCTGTAAAACTGCTCAGCTCCTAGGACAGAGGTGGAGCACCAGAGAAGCTGTGCAATCTCAAGAGAGAATTCTCTGAATGCAAAACTGCAGATTTCATACCCACTGGTTATTTAACTTTATCATTGTTTTTTAATACTATGGAAAAACAAACAAACCAAATCAAAACAAAACAAACCCCACCACACACACACCAAAACCAATAAAAACAACAAAAAAACAACCAACCAAAACAAACCACAAAACAAAAACATCAAGACTGCTTTTTCCTGCAAGTTATGAAAAAGGTAGAATGCCTTCCTGTCCTTTCTGATGACCCCTGTCTTCCATCAGTGGGCTGCTCTCCAAGAGCAACAAGCATGGGTAGAAAGAGAGAATCAAGGTACACAAAAAAAGAGCAGTACAGATGCTGCTAGAGATAGAAATTAAAGGAAGAGAAGTGAGAAAGGAGCTAGATTCTCACAGTCTACAAGTTGAGAACAAGCTTTATACTAACCTTTATGCCTCATCCTTGTTCCTGGGCATGGAAAAGCAGTATCAAATAGTTTCTGAACTGCTGAGAAGAGGGGCAGCAGGCTTAAGTAAAGAGAAATAAATGGTGCCCTGAAGGCCTGATACTTATCCAGGGTGCAGTTTTGTGTAACAGCAGAGAAGACCTGAGGAAGGAGTGGAGGCCAGCATTAATTAATTTGATTTGGCCAAGATACTAGCATTAACTGACTTCATTTGGCTGGGCACAATTCAATTACAGAAGGGTTAAACTGATTATTTTGAACATAGAAATGATTTATTTCAGAGAAGGAAAGACATATGGATGGAAATAAACCAAAGAAACGCAGGAGGGGAAACAGGTAGCATCACAGAGCATTTCTCATCCCTTTTCAGGTAAGCTGGCTTAATACTTTAACACTTGAGGTCTGGGAAATTTGCCCCTAGGAAGAATCCCCAGCAAACAGCATCTATGGTTGTGTAGAGTCTTGGCCAAACACATTTCTAAACAATTCAGCTAAGTAAATGTTCCAATTTTGAGTCAGTCTGAAACTGAGCACCAAGTGGTACACATAAGGATCAAACAATTGTGTGCACAGTTATCTAACTTATGCATGGCAATAAATGCTTGTTAAAAAGTACTTAACTAATTTCAGATTCATCACTGAGACCCTTCTGAAAATACAGCTTCCATATTTTATCAAACTGCTTATTTTTCCAAGTGGATTTAATGCCAGGTAAAGTAATGTGTGCATGAATTTTTCATATGTAAAGCTTTTAATTGCATGGCACCTATGTTACAAAGCAGAATAAAGTAATGCTGTCTTGAATGAAATACTCCAAATGCTAACAGGTTGAATGGAAATAATTTCCTTTCCCCTCTTTGTGCAAAGATTTAATCATACACTGGCAAACAGCTCAAAGTATTTAGATTGAGCAGGCCGATGGGACTCCTCTCAAGTGGATATGATTCTAAGTGTACCAGCAGTGAATGACTCTGCAGTCTTCTCAGCCAGTGAGCATGAGGGATGCTGGAACCCTCCTCCATGGTGGCAGTATGTGTAAGGTGACAGGCAATATTAATTCTATGGGGTGTGACTCAGATTGTTTCCCACTTTCAGAATTTGCATTTTATCCAACTTCTGTGTGAGAACAGCTGCTCCTTACCCAAGAAGACTGTACCTATAAGAAGTTTCCCAGAGGTAACTTCCGACTCTATTTTCAATTTAGGGTTAATGCCAAAAGAAAAGGTAACATTTATTCTAAATATACATTCCGTCACCTTAAACTTGAAGAGTTTGATCCTTGTGTTCCTCAGAACCAATTAATTTCACCCAGACAAACCAACTTTGAGCCAATTTGTCACAAATGTGTTCACAAAATACCCTTATTTGTCCTAATTCTTTTAGCTCATCTCATTTTCTCTTTCACAACTTTCAACGGCCAAGCAAGATGATCTGGTTAAGGCTCCTGTTAAAAGTAGCACAGTGTTGGCTGAAGTCTTCATCTGTAGCCTTGCCAGCAGAGAATGATCGACATTAATAATAACCCGTATTGTAGCTAGTCTCAATAGTGAAAGCAAAGCAATGGCTGTTGCAAAGCCAGGACCAGCATTTTGAAACAGGCAGGGAAACAAAATGGGCCCACGTACCTGACAGAAATAAGAGTCCCTTCACTGATGGATAGGAATAAATATAAAGGCTGATAGCACAGTAATAAAACAATGATGATAACCCAAAATTATTTATTACAAGGCAAGAACACTGTTGCCTGCTCAGGCTCTGCTGTAAATGGAAGCCGACATCAATGGATGACTCTCAGAGAGAAAACATGGCCCATTTTAATTTGGGAAGTGTCATCTCATTTTTTAAGGTGAAAGCGATTATCAGAGGTGACAATGACTTATAGGATTCAAAAGAAAAAATAAAACACCATACTTAAACCCCCAGTCCAGTACATTTGCTACAGATAGCAACTTTCTTACTAACACCAGAACAGCATCTTAGGAAGCTGAAAAACACCAACATCTTCTCAGAAATCAAAAGTCCTATTTCGTTTATTAAAGAAGGAGCAGGAGTGATACCGATATAATATTTTCTTTGAAGATAATACAATCAGCCAATATTGTTCAGAGAATGACTACCACTGAAAAATGGGGCACCCTATCAGAAATAATGAAAGACCACAGTAAAAACCTGGAATAAAGTAAAATTCTGATGAATTGTGTTCAACAACTCCCAGACAGTCTAGTCGCCAAGGGAAACATTTCTTCTCACTATTACCTGCCTTAATATAGCTAAACCTACATTGACATTTTAAAGATAGATAATGTGCAAAAGAAGCCTTATGGCACATCCCGTCTAAGTTCTACAGCCTCCAGTAAAACGTTACCATAGAAACACCTTTGTCACAAGGAAGGTGTACTTTTTCAAAGGACCTGGAGGTAAACATTCAGATTCCCATGACGACTGCTGTGTCCAAAGGCTGAAGTACCACGTGTGAGTGTCTTTTGGAGCAGCATGCAGGAGAAAGAAGAAAAAGACAAAAGCCCACCCAGTATTTTCTCCACTGGAACTGATAATCACAGCTGATAATTGTTCAAGTCACCTACCTGAAGGTGGAATAGCTACAGACAGTATTTTGAGTTAAAGACTCTGTGTGAGTGGGATAATAAAGCAATGGAAAAGCAAACAAGAAAAGTATTATTGATTAAAATGGCAGTGAATAATCAGAAACTCTCTCAGTGAATAATACCTATGGGGACTTCATGTTTTTTAAAAGTAGGAGTCTCAAAATTCCCCAGACATGTGTAATACAAAAAGAACCACAGTACAAAAATATCAGAGTCCTTTTTGCCCATCTGATTTTATTCTTCCTAAGACAAGATATTACTTTATATTCTTGTCATGCGTTCAACCACCATCACTTGCTGGGAACAGATCTCACCTGGAGAAGACACTCCTTGACAAAGGTGAAGAATAAGCCTCTGCTGAAGGAGGGCTATACATTTCTTATACTTCAGCAACTTTCCTATCGCTAATCTAGGGCAGATCTCTGGAAATCCAGAGAACAGCCAGCAAACATTTATTAAAAGCAGACTGCCAGATAGTACTTGTGTTTCTAAATTACGTAAGTACTTCTCCCTTCTACTGACATAACAGAAGATATTTTTTGAGAACAATATCTCTGGCCCTCCTGACATTATTTTCTTCTTCCCTAAACTACTTCCCTAAGGATTGCTTCTGCAGTCTTTCACCTCATAGTTTTGTGTTGTAGATCTCAGGTTCAGGTCAACCAAAATTACCAACTTTCCTCCCACGAAATCTAAGAAGTCAAAATGATCTACATTTCATGTTCTGCTAAATAGGTCTTCCCATGGGACCCATTTCATTCGCTTTGATCCAACCCCCCAGTTAGCTGTACATCTAAAGTATTTTTAATAATGATTTAACAAACTGTTGTAGATATTCTCTTGTTTAAAAGCATGCTGAACAAGGAGGGGTATTTCCTTTACTAATGTGCCTACCATGCTCTGTGATCCTTTATAGTTGGTCAAACCTTACATCTTGGAGTAAAAAAATAGAAACGAGGGCAACGAAGCTGGTCAAGTGACTGGAGAAGAGATCACATGAGGACCGTTTGAAGGAGCTGTTTCTGGGTTTGTTTAGTTTGAGGAAGAGGAGGCTGAGGGGAGACCTTATCACTCTCTACAACTACCTGAAAGGACACTGTAGAGAGGCTGGTGCTGGTCTCTTCTCTCAAGTAATTAGCGACAGAACCAGAGGGCATGGCCTAAAGTTGAAACAAGGTAGGTTTAGACTAGACACTAGGAAAAAATCCTTCACGGAAAGAGTGGTGAGATATTGGAATAGGCTGCCCAGGGAGGTGGTTGAGTCACCATCCCTGGGTGTGTTTAAGCATCGCTTAGATGTGGTGTTGGGGGATATGGTCTAGGGGTGAACTTGTAGAGCAGGGTTAATGGTTGGACATGCTGATCCCAAGGGTCTTTTCCAACCTAAATGATTCTGTGATTCTGAAAAAGGATAGAGATTTTTTTTGTTTTGTTAGAGCCTTGTGTGATGCCTTGTTTGTTTTTTGGGGGGTTGATTGTTTTGGTTTTTTTTAAATTTCCTCTGTTTTGAATGTCTTTAAATATGATTGAATATTTTAGTACACTATGTTAAAATGTTGTCACTGCACTTTAAAAGGGAGTTAAGTTCTTACATATAACCTGAGTAGAGGGGAAGGACTCATATAAGTGTCTCCTCTTTTTTTGAAAGTAGAGGTAGAAAGAACATTTTCTGATTTTAAGCTGCAGAAACCACACAGGCAATGGGTATACCCAGAACACAAAGCCAGTGCCAACAGCAGATGACTCCTGTCCATCTCGAAAGGTAGTGAATGCTGGAGGAGAGGAAGAACTAGGGGAGACATTTGGGAAAGCAGAGTCAGGAAGACAGGAATTGTGAGGATTGTGCCATTTATTGAACAACTTGTATTTTTCTTCTTCTCTTCCCTTTTCTGAAGTGCCAAGTGCAAAAATAGACTTAAAATATTGAAGCCAAGCAGCAAATTGATAAAATCAAAACATTGCTCTTTGCCCAAGAAGCAGTGCTGTTCTTTAAGTGAACAAGGATAGCTTTTTATGAAGCATTACATGCACCCAGGAATGTTTTAGTTATATAGCTTGAAAGTAGTGGACAGTGGTTAGTAGTACCTACTACTCTTCAGTGATAACTGTTGCATTAATTTGGTTATGTCAACCAAAGTCAACTAGTTCAGTTGTGAAAATCCTAGAACAGAGACAGATAGGTAGTTAGACTTTTTAATTCCAACCAACTTTTTAGAGGATAGAAAAGCCTGAGAGCCACAGTACAGAAAGGAAAAATACACACATAAGGATTCCAGATGCAGAAGCTGCAGCTAGCTGTCAAACTAACTCTATAAGCCTACTATAACTGCTAATAGGAAATGTTTGAAGAGAAATTTCTTTTTTAAAAAAGTGCCCCATCCGTAAAATGATCAGTGGTTCAGAGAATAATGAGAATGAAATGATTACGTACAATATTTTCCTGCTGGAATTCTCGATATATTTATTCTTGCAGACTTAGTTTACAACTCTGGGAAATTAGAACATGCTGGGAAAAGGATCTAAAACTGGAAGAAAAATTAAAGACTGCCTGTTCCACTGAAACCCAAAACTTCAGAAAACTAGGATACAGGTATAATTAACAATACAGGAAAATTAATATATTCCTCAGCTGAATTTTGAAACCTTGCCCTTTCTGGAGCACAACAAAGGTCAAGTTCTTTAATGAATGCCTAAAGAAAAAAACTGTGTATATTTTCTAGGGTTGACTGAGAAATACAGTGATGTTTTTTTCTGAAAGGTAAATCCCTCAGTTTCTTGTCCTGAAGCCTGACATATGAATGTCTAAGAGTCTGAGAGAAACATGTTTGTGGATGCTGGAACTCTGATAGTAACTGAAATATTACCTTTTTGTGAACTGTCTAGAGACTCTGCTATTCTCATCAATCCTAGTGGATCTGGCAAAACCACTGACCTTTTATGTTCAGATGTATGCCCTTGTAATAGTTAGATGTCTGTTTTCTGAGGTCTTTGAAATGATTTTTAATGAGAACTTGGAAAGTAACCAGCATTATTTCTGGTCATTGTCAAAGTAACTGGAGTTCCTTGAGAGCAAATACTTAGCAATTCCTAGAAAAAAAAGCAATTGGATTTTTTATTTTGGTATCTGAACTAAAAATAGGACTTTTTTTTTTTAGAATAGCTAAACCTGGGCTAAGAATAAAGGAACCCTTCTGCTAATAAAAATTATGAAAAAGCTGAGAAGAGTCTTCAGCTGAAAGATTCTGTCACTACACACAGATGTTATCATTATCAACAAGTTGCTTATGCATTTCCTGTCACAATCCAGACACACGTTGCAGACAGAAAAAAACCAAAGAGGATGAAAAGGCATTGCCTGAAATCATTCCACACTATGGCAAAGTTCATGAAGGATTGGTGACTCAGAGAAACTAACATAGAAGGGCAAACTTCCTTTTAGGATGATGAAGAATCATGAAAATCCAGGATATAAATATTTTCATTTCCAAACCGCGGAGGCCCAGATTGTGTGAAGAAAAGGTTCTTCCAGTTATCTGGAAAGAACCAAAAGTGTGCAAAACTCGCCTTCTGTTTCAAAAATAAACCTTCAACAAAACTCTCCAGAATGCCTTATGGAAAAAAAAAAAAAAAAAAAAAAAAATCCTGGCAAAAGTGATTTGCAGCTCTATCCTTCACTGCCTTTTTTGTAGAGGTTAAAAAGTTGTGAGAATGCATCTCTCTAATGTGGAATGTTAAATTTTATTTCCAATTCTTGAAACTTACAAGCTCTCTTCAAAGGGAAAATATTTACTTGAAGCAATTGCATGCTACCAAATCTAGTCCCTTGCTATACCAGACAAGCAGTTGTGTAACATAATCCTGTTTATAACTTTATCAAGTGTCATGGTAAATCTGTTTAGATTTCATATTCCCCCTGGAAAGCTAGTGCAGTGGTTGTTTCAGTACTTGAAAGAATTTTCTAGGCAAGAGGTACACACAAATGGCTGTCATCTATTTGTCCAAATATAGAATCATAGAATTGTCAGGGTTGGAAAGGACCTTAAAGATCATCTAGTTGGAAAGGACCTTAAAGATCATCTAGTTCCAACCCCCCTGCCATGGGCAGGGACACCTCCCACTAGAGCAGGTTGCTCAGAGCCCCATCCAGCGTGATCTTAAAAACTTCCTTTCTTTGATAACCTGCAATCCCAGGAGTCCTTATTTGCAGTGGTTTCAACATAATTTTCATCCTTCTTGAAGACAGACATGTCCATGGTATTTCAGAAGGAACCCCATCAACATTTTACATAGTTGATAATACTCAGTACGAGGGCTAGAAATGCCTTATCATATGCCTCTTGCTATCGTATGTTTTGCACAGCCAAATTTCATTGGTATTTCATAAACATTCTGTGACTGCCTAATGCACTTAAATCTTTTTTATTCTAACTGATGAGAGCTTGGAATATAGCAGAAATTAATACTTGCTTCTGATGCACGGCTTTGTCTTTTCCACTATTAAAATCCATCTCTTTTTATTCATTTTAGCTCTCAATATTACCTATTTCATCCTGCTTGTTATTCAACTCCTCCTCTGCATTGAGATTGACCCCATTTCTGCTCTAACAGCAAGTTTCATTCGGGAGTCAAGGTCATTAAGGAGAATATTAAATAAGATTGTTCACTTGATGAACTCCTCTAATATCCTTTTTCTCTGAAATACTTCCACTTTCAAGATAATGCATCATCCTGGGTAGATAAGGAGCAAACATGTAATAGACAAAGGGTCAGGGATGAACTCGATTGCTTGGAACCGCTTCCTAGAACAGCAATAAACTGAAACCTCTTAGTATTATCAAAGGTATTACATATTTATGTTACTGTGGTATTTGAGGTACCAGGCTGGTGTATCATTCCGTAGTCCCACACAGGGTCTGGCCCCTTGCTAAGCCACAACATTCTGTTATGCTCAAATTCATCCCAGCCTAGGCTAAGTATGGGGACAGTACTGCAAGCATTACTTGTGCATGCCAGCAAAAGGGACTTCTACCAGGTAAATACTGTGTGGGGTCAGGGACCACTGGAGGGACCTGGAGGGAACTTGTAGGAGGTCCACTGATGAGGGAGTAAGAATCCTTACAAGCTGCAGCAAAAGAGCTGATAATATAAGGCAAAATCTCCCACAGAAATGTCCTCACGTCCACAATAAACTCAAGATTGTCTGGAAGACAGTGTTAGAGGAAAAAGAGAGAGATCCCCAGACTCTAAAAATGTAACCTAAATAGTTTCACGTTTTGCAGTATCATGATCCTTACTTTTTTAGTATCAATTATGCATCCTAGCACAATAATTTTGTGCAATTCTTAACAGCTTTGCTGAAGAGGTTTTATAGCTGTGCAACAAAACACTGCCCTCTTGTCCTTCAGTGCTGACAGGTTCACAACTATTTAGCCAGTCCCCTGGAGCTGACAGGCCAATGGGGCAAGAAATTAGACATGCTCAGCAACATTGCTTAGATAAAAGCCATTGCTAGGCTTAGTAAGATTGCAGGCTAAGTCAATCTGGGACAAATAAAGAAAAACTGTGAAGAAAGGAATAAAATAATTTTTAAAAAGCTTAACTGAACCTTTCTTAGCATATTCCAGTTACTTTTACGCCTGTTTGCCTATGCAGACTGGCAGTATATGTAATGGCAGTAAAAGCAGGTGTGGAGATAAGATGGTCCCTAAACAGAAGGGAAGCCAAATGGCAGCCATGCAGGCTCACAGACTATGTTAGACCTTTCTGGACTGTAGATGAACCATGAGGTGGAAAATGGAGGGGAAAGAAAAGGTAAAATGGAGAATTGAAATAGATTGATCTCATCTCAATGAGCTTGATTCAAGCACACAAGAACATCCTGATGATAAGCTTTTCCTCTGTAAGTACAAGTCAGTTTTTTGGGTCAGTCTGAGGTATTTACAATTTTGAGTTAGAGTTAAGCTTTACAGAAGAGTTCTAAATTGAGTTTTACAAGCCCTTACAACTACCTCTAAGAAATATACCCATAAGATCCAGTTAAACACAATTTAATTTATTTGAAGATAGAGGGTAATAGCATAATGGAAAAAGAGCTGTGCAGTCAATAGAAGAATGAATCAAGAATTAACCTGGGATTTTCACAGAACCTTGAAGAATTAGGTGAGCCTTTGAAACTCACTGTCTTAGAAAAACAGGTAAGACATAGGGCTTCAAAGAAAAGTCAGTTGTCAATCATTCTCCAAGAGTAGATGTTGCATGCAAAGACAAGATGTCAGAATTCAAAGTCAGGGTTTTAACTAGGTAGAATCTCTTTCATTACCTTTTTCCTTGGATACTAATCAATGTGAGAAAGCAATAACAGAAGTCTAGAAAAGATCAAAGTGTGATCTGAAAGAAGTTTCTAATGAGAGCATCAAGAACTGTATCAGCACTGATACGGTACTTGATTATAAAATCCTCATACAAGGGAATTTTAGATTTACAGACACTCAGTGATTATACCAAAAGCCTGCAAGAACAGATTATAAAGATATGGAACATCTCTCACTAATTTAATTGTTTTAAAAACTATTCTAATGATGCCCCTTTCTTTGGGCCTTCATCAGCTACACATTAGTACTATGATATAAATAAAACTGAGAAAAGTTCTGTTTCATTTCCAATGTAGTCTCGCAGAAGTTTTTTAGAACACTATAGATGGAAAATATTTTGTGTATAAAAAAGAACAAGCCTCATCCATCAAAATAACATCATATGTAACTCACAGGAGGGGGGGATGTATTAGGTGCTTTTTAGAAATGGATATGGATCATTGTCTGTTTTAAAGGAGATCACATCATCTTACAAATCGTGTCAGAGTTGCAAGAATCCTTTCTTTTCACCTGCCTCATCCTGCATTTGCACGGAGGAGCCGTAGCTGCTCAAGTAAGCAAAGAAAACAGGGAAATCACATTTGGATCTCATAAAGTAAAGGCAGAGACGGGAAGGTTGGACACTCTGCCTCCCTAACAGTGGTGATCAGCTTCTAAAAGAGGGAAAATGTTCTGCTGTGAGAGTAATTACCAGTTCTGCCACACCACATTCAAGACATAATATTCTCTCTGTACACTATTCTTACTTAAGTTCTTTCTGCAACCGAATTAAAAAATCAAAGCATAATTTAATAATAACATTTTCATTTCATAAGATAAGACCTATTTTAGAGCAAACTACTCTTCCATAGTAGGCACCATTCTTCAAGTTTTACAAATTTCCTTTTCTATGTGTGCTGTTTTTACCATCTATGTAAATGAAGTTACAGGCACACTATCTATTGACCTCTTTATGAGAAAAAATCTCAAGTGTAAATTAGTAAGACATCCTAAGGTTTAGTAAGTAAAAGTGACATGAAATTCCCTTTTGCTTTCTAAGCTAATTGCCTAATTGATGCATTTGCTTCATTAAGCTGTAGGTTTTTTTCTTTTTTCAAGTAGCAAAGTGCTAGCTGCCATGCATTTTAAGAGGGTTTCACTTTCAACTGATTGGTTTAAGGCACATTTTAAAGCGATGTTCCTTAAATCCTTACAGCAAATAATGGTTTGATTATGATTTATAACAATGGCATACAGATCAACATTTTAAAAAATTGCACAAATACTATTCAGAAGAACACCCTGAATATCTCAACACTAGTTGCATACAATAGAATTTCTTTTCCTTTTGCAAGATGTGAGGACTTTTAAAGTGCAGCTTTACAGAGTTAAGAAATTAGGCAATTCAAGTTAATATATATATGCATAAAAATTACTATGCACGTTTTTGTAAAGGAGAAAAATTGGTACCAGATAAATTTAATTATTAAAGCCAGTAAGAGAAATTGAACCCTGTGTGAAAAGCATATTCTCTTGTAACAGGTGAAAAGTCTTTTCAACATGAATTAAACTTAATCATATCAGGATATGACACATACTCAATAGAATAATGGTTACTTCCTTATTTGAGCTGTCATAAGGGATATTATTGCTTTTCCACAACACTGTTCTTTTTGTTGAACTTTATTAATAATCGTACTGAATGCAATCATTAAATATCATTAAATTGTGTAGTAGTACCACACAGACTATTGAATCTGCTACCTTAAAAATGGATTTAAACTTAGCAGAGAACAAAGCAGCGACACTATTTTACATAGGTTTGGAGAAGTATGTTGTCTGTTCTACATGCAATTCAGTATCCACTCCACCTCTATCATTAAAGAGGATCAAGGCTACTTTTCATTGAAATTTCTGTTTCAGAAACAGATTAGAACACCAAATAGACTGTAAGATATCTTAGGTTTATGGAGACAAAAATATTCACATGTAATTAATGGTATTTTCATTCAGCATTGAGTAACCACTAGTAAGGTCTATCTATACTGAGGTAGATGGGCTTCCAGCTACAACTGCTTTTTCCATAAATAACATAATGACACAGGATGGAACCAGGTGTCACTGCTTTATTAAAGTACCTGGAAAAGTAAGAGAGGTGCTAAAACATGTCAGAATGCAAATGAACACTATTTTGGAGATGTGACAAAGACTATTTGAAAGCTGCATTTACTGTTGAGTAAAACCTACAAGCAAGGGGACAAAACTATGTTTTAAATTTGACTCTTGTCAAACATCCTCTTTTCATCTACATGCACATGTGTTTGAAGTGTCAGGGTGAATGGCAAATCCCATATCTCTGGCGTGCAGACCAGACCCAATTCAGGAAGGTGGGTATTCAATCCACAACATCCTTCCAGCCACAGCATGAAAGGACCAATTTCCTGGTTAGAGATCTGTGTGCAGCCTTCGTTGCGGGATCTACCTTACTAGTAGAAATTGGACTTTTATTGTGGAGTGTTCTAACACAGATTCAAGTTTTTTTAATAGGTCGTGTGCAATGGCAACAAATCTGAAATCCATGTAGGTAAACTTCCTGATTTATTCATAGCTGATTTACGGATTTTACTTTAAGGGTCTAGAGGAATTCCATTGAAGCCATCAGTTGTTGTACCAGATTTAATTATGTCAATGACTGTTGTCCCTCCTTCTCCTTCTTTGATTTCACAGACAGAATGGGCAGAAGAGTATACGGAAAGGAGAATGTAGCTGAGATCTCCAAGCTTCTGCTTCTACAGGCTTCCAAATTCAGCCTCAAAATCTGAACAAAAAGGGCATTTTTATGTTAAAAAATACATATGCTGATAGGATGCTCCAATGCATGGCTTTTGAAAATGTTAGCATAGTGTTAAAACAGGTGGTATGGAAAGAACATAAACTAAACCAGATACATCATTATCTTGACTGTTCGCTTTCTGCAGTGTGAGCAGATGGACTTAATTGTCCACCTTTCTGAGGCACTTCTCAGGCATATATTTTAGACTGGGAAACCTATATGCCTGGATTAGAAGGGGAAATGGCATCACTGGCCATTCAGTGAGATACTGTGGAGGAGTTTTCTGCTGTTCCTGAGTAATTCTCAAAACTGTAGGGGTATTCTGCCCTGCATTGCAGACTCCTTTTCTGTCACATCTAAAACCCATAGCATCTACACCGTCATACAAGATAGAACTAGGTTTTGCCACTGTATTAGTAACTAGAGAAGTAAGAAGGGTCCTAAAACATGTCAAGACATAACAAAAATGTATTTTGTTTGCATTTCAGTTGAGTGAATCTGTTATCCTCAGGAGAGCAGAACATTCAGAAATGCCTAAATATGACACACAGAAAAGACACAATAACAGCAACAGCAACAACAAGAACAACAACAAAAACAAAACAAACCAAGCAAAAACCCACAGAAATACCCAAACAAAAACAAACAAACAAAAGAAAAACCACAAAAACCAAGAAAACAAACAACACCACAAACAAATTAACTGACAAAAAGTAAAAAAATCTTGATTTCCTTGATGCTTTGTGGCCATTATTAGCATAACAGATTACAGGATACATAGAGTCACTTCTGAAAAGAAATTCTCAGTTTGAGACACAAGAGCTGAGCCTTTAGTCTGTATTAGCACCTTTCTCATACATGGCCTTTTGCTTATGGTTTTCTTTCCTAACCCCACTCCTGTGCACTTGGACAGTGTCTCTATATCCCTCCCGAGTAACCTACCCCTGCTTTCACCTTTGTCTGCTGCCTTCTTTATGTTTGGGTTCTGTCAGGACTTCTTTGTTCATCTATGTAGGCCTCAGGCTAATGTTGCCTGACTGCCCAGACATCAGGCTGGACTGTTATGGAGCTTAGAAGAGGAGATTATTGAAAATCATCCAGCTTGCCTGGACTCTGCTTCACTACAGGGCCATATCTGATGGGATCCTTCCAAGAAGGTCCATCAACAGATGAAAACCTGTTCTCCTGAAGCCCACTGCTGTGATCTTGGTTTTTGCCTTGTTACCTCCTTGCAGGATCCTGAACTTTTCCATTTAATGATCACTGCATCCAAGACTGTCTCTGGACTTCAAATTCCCAACCAATTTTTCCTTGTTTGTAAGTATGACATCCAGCAGAGTGTTTTACTTTGCTGGCTCACTGATCACTCGTGTCATGAATTAATCTCTTTTATCCTTCAATTACCCCCTTTTTCCTTCAGGATGTAGTCTCTACTCAGGAGAGCTTGTAAAGCAAAACTAGCAGAATCAGAAAGAATGAGAAACAGAGGATGAGATGAATTATAAAGTAACAGTCAGTGATATGGTTTTCTATCTGAGCATTCATGCAGCTCTTACAGAAACAGCATACTTTAAAATGAAGTCAGGTATTTTCTTGGAGAAGCTAAAGCAATGGACAAATTCTTCTCCAGCTATCCATCAAGCTTAAGGTAATTTTTTCTAGCATCTCCTGTGTCAGGTACTCTGATGGGAGATCCAATGGTCTGCATATGCCTGGTTATCTAACATGACATTGCATGGTGAAGGTGTTCGTTGCCTTGTTCTGCATGACAGAAGCATCCTTTCTTTGTCCTATCTCTTGGACAGGTTTAGAAAGTTGGCTGTGAATCACAGCCAAATTCTGCAGTGGACCAAGAAGTAAAAAATAGTTCAGAATTCAGTAAGGTTAGCAGTCTGCAGGTTTAACTACACAGTAGCATCTGCCATACTGTGGCACTGTGCTCAGCACATCACTTACAATGGTCCATACAGGCTGCTGTTACATTTCGCATTTTGATTCTGCAGTTATAA
This sequence comes from Actenoides hombroni, assembly GCA_024336885.1. Taxonomy (NCBI): domain Eukaryota; kingdom Metazoa; phylum Chordata; class Aves; order Coraciiformes; family Alcedinidae; genus Actenoides; species Actenoides hombroni. The sequence continues at coordinate 456,793 of WUAM01000164.1, read as the reverse complement.
TACCTTCACTTACAGACCAAATTATGCAATGCATTAAAACATCTTGAAAGTGAGAAACAAACAGGCGCCAAAAATTAGTTTCGGTAATCCTTGCTGTGTGGAAATTGAATGATAACACCCCCCGCAGGGGTGCAGAGATTTACAACTAATCATATCTGTTCATACCAAACATTCAGATTCTGGACAGTATATAAATACCAGGCTCCCTATGGTGTACATAATAATTTGCCTATGCTCACTTTCAGCTAATAATATTTTTCCTCCCCCAAAACAATTTTATAAGCTGTAATGATTTGATTCAAATCAATTTTGAAGGTTTGTGGATAAAAAGACAAAGGATTTGGGGTTTAGCCCTACACAAAGCATAACTAAGTATTTTAAATTATCTCTTATTTAAACTGAAAACAAACCAGACAGAAAACTTATAGTACACAGCATGAAAGCCTTTTAAACTTCATTAATCTATCATTTAACATTGCTGGATGTGATTCTTTTTGACAAACATGAATTTAATAAGGGAAAACTTGAGAAGAATTTGGAACTTTGAAGGATTTTAGCTCCACTGTGCAATGCTTCCCATGCATTTCATGCTGGTAAATTGTGGGTGCTAAGGTTTGCAGAACAAGAGTTGTATGTGTACAAAAATGTATCTATTTTATTGATGTGGTAGGGAGAAAAGAGGTGGTTACCATTAACCATTTGCCTATTCCTTTACAACTTTAAATCTCTCAGACTAATACATAATGATAGAAACTCCAGCAGATTTTTCCTTTTTTCCCCTCTTTTCTGGCATGTCAACTATTGATAACTGCCATGGCTTTTTGTTCACTTTAGATAAAATGCAGTTTTAGCAACTTTGCCTAGAAAGAACTTTGCCTTTAGAACTTCTCCTTTGCCTTAGAAGGAAGTAGATCTCATGATTAAAAAATCTGTTAACTTAAAACAAAGCCACACACATGCACACAAACACACCCCTCTTACTAAGATGCAGCCACTGCATCTCATCTACACATGAACAACCCTGTCAAGAAACAACCCTGTCAAGACCATCTTGCTCACTTGCAACTTTTCCTGGTTTCTAGCTTCTCCACTTCCACAGGAAGTGCTATGCTTTCACATAGGCAAAAGAACTTTTATACATCTTTTGGGTTTTCTTTGAAAGATTCCTCAAATTTCACTGACCAAGTCAACATAAAGCTTTTCCTGGAAACATTACAGCCTTTGTCCCTGCCGGCTCCATCTCCCCTCTGCCTACTTACTGCTAAACACAGCCACTTCCAGGTAAGTTTGAGAAAGTGAAAATAAAGTAAACCCGTATGTTGGTGTGCTGTATATCACTTTTACTATGCAAATGATTGTTTAGAGGAGAATAAAAGGCTGTAAATATTTTGAGAAGTGGGCCTCCAGTGCCTCTTCAGTATGCCAAACGGCACCGTGTGCTTCGTAATTATGTAATATAGAGAATACCAGCTGGTTTGAATCGTTCTCAGGGGCTTTGGATGATATCGAAATGCTCAGCTCCCCCAGCAAGAGCCATAATCAAGCAAGTAATACTGTAAAGTCAGACCAAATTGACATTGAGTTGTTGGCTCTTAACACACTTTAAACCAGATGTTAATGCTGTACACTGTGATTGTAAAGTTTTTTTGGCTTTTTTTCTTAGATAAAGCATTATTCTCTGACAAAGTAATGCTCCAGTATGTAGACACTATCTCAGAAGTTGCATTTTATATTTTCTGAAGAGACATATAGCCAGATGTTTATTTTTCACTGTTAATAGCAAAGAATGGAAGGGGCACTTGTTTTGCTGTCACAGAGCAGTGCAGGGAGACAGCCAATACACACATTGTTATGTATGCAGTGTGACAATTGCTTAAAGCAAAATCTTGGGAGCAAACTTGCCAATTCGTACAGTGGCACTAACCGAGAAGCAGTAGCTGCTATTTGTTAACACGTAAAATTAGGCAAGCATCTCCATTTACAAATTTTTGCAATTGCTTCTTTAGTACTTTACAAAGGAATAACCACCTAGAATTTCTCCAGAGCTTGTGGTCTTTAGCTCTTTACAAAAATGTAGTATGAAACTCATCACAGAGTCTGCAATATTATATCCATTTTGTGCAGTCTAACATAGAAGCTGGGAAAGCTCTCAAGCAGTTGGTAAAACTACTTCCTTACTGAATTATCACAATTAAACCCCTTTCTTTCCACAGAGATTATGTCTTTCTTCATCATATTCTTAATAATTTTTCACAGCCATGCTGTGACAATTTTCAATTTTTATGACAGGGCAAAGAGTTCCTTCCCTTTATGTACCACACCCTCCCAGGTCAAAGACCATGTAAGCCAAATAACGAATCATGAACTGTTTATAATGTTTTCTATGCCTATGACAGTTAGCGGACCTGAACGTAACTGGAAAGGTTGCTCTTCTTTCTGTTTACGATAGCAAGTGAAAAAACTACCTCCATCAGGTGTCTAATGCAACAGCAGGATTGTCCTAACAGAGAACTTCACTTTGCAATATGGACTGGAGGCCCAGCAATCAGGGTGCAGCTCTTTGCTCGGGTGCTCAATAGTCAATCCTTCTGCATGGCCAACACATATTTTATATAATACCCACACAAATCCTATTCAAAATTTACAGTTTTCTCATAGTATTAGCCAAAAACTGCTGGGTCTGAAGGATCCAAGGACCGCAGCATGGCCGTCATGTGTCACACATGATGAGATCAGTCCATGTTCCTCTTCATCCTTTCTCCCCTCCTCATAGCTTTACCAGTTTGCCACTCTGATGCCTTGACAGCCATTCTACTGTTTTTAAGCTGCTTTGCATGCTGCATCTGATCTGAGATGTGGGAAACAAAAAGTGCTAGGAGATTACGGGTCCTGTAAAAAAACCCCTACTGTGTAAGGGATAAAGTTCAACAACTGCCCAACTGACAGAAAATGAGAAGAATGCAAAAATGTACCACCTGCCTACTGTATATTATCCCAAGGTGAACCACAGCCACATTTCCTCCCTGAGACACTAACATAGCACAGATTTTGTAGAAATATGTAGCAATTCTTCACCAAAAATCACTATAGTACCCTTTTATCCTCTTGAATAAGCACTAAAAAACATTTTACATATTATCAGTAGCCTCCTTCCAGACAGCTATGTTAAAATAGCAAATAGACAAGCCCTTAGGTAAAAGGAATAAGCACAAGTAATTATGTTATCAATTATTCAGATGGATAACTACTTTAAAGAAGACAACACAGTTGCCTTAATGATTAATAATATTTAGGTCACTAACAAACTACAATGTCATTTAAAAAGATTTTTATGACCTACTAGGCAAATGTTTTTTCAGGAATATATAAAAATAAAGGAGTATTTGAGAACCTTCTATCTGGATTATACAAAGATTGTATCAGTATTTAAACTTAGATAGAACTTCTAAAGTTACACTCCACAACAATCTTCTATCCCTTATACTTCTATAGCTTTTTTTTTCCTGTTAAGTCTATCTTTTTTAGATTCTTATTTCTTATCAGTTAGATTATTTTCAATATATTAAAAACTGACTTTCAATCCTTCTTTTCCCAATGAGAGTATGTAAAAACTCCATATCAAAATGGAAATTTGTCAGGAATGGGAACTGAGATAAATCTCTTGCTTGGAGTTCACTAGAATTTTAAGAAAATAAGAACAAGAAAATATCCAATCAGCTCTTGTATTCATAAAAAGTTCATTTTGAGGAGATTAACAGAAATGTATGAAATTTCATTTTTGTACCTAGGATACTAACTTTACTTTCCTTATCTGTTTTCTTCAGTTTTGTTAGTTCCATTTATCCATGACACAGTAGGGAACAGATAATTTTTTGCCAGAGTTGTCTTTATAAGAGTGCCTAAAGATCTATTCCTAAATCTATACCTAGGTATCTAAGAAGTGTGGTTTTTTGAAATGAAATACAAACAGCTCTCTTTAAAGGCATTAACCACCTTTTAAAATGACTGGAGGTAGGCTTTTATTCAATGTCTATTAAAGAATGGAAGAATCTCTAATTTAGTAGGACAATTCTTGTATCATTTAAGATTAAAATCATTACTACAGACCTGTGCCTTTTCAAGATCAAGATCCTGTGGAACATTCAATACATGTAATTTCAAGAATACATGGAGCTGATTGTGGGATCAAAGCTGTAGTTTTATTGCTTACATTTGTCCCTCTAAAAGGTAGATATGCCCCAGGTTTCTCTCCCAGAATGGCCTCCTGCAACCACGCTTCACTGATTGCTTATGATTCAAGGACATGACTGCAGGAAATTCGTCACAGCAGGCTGGAGGGGTGTTCCATTTATGTTTGAAAAACCACAGGCTCCACGATAATAAGTCTTCAGACTTGCTCCAGCACAGTAACTACAGAGCAAACAGCTCCTCAGAAAATATCAACACTTCACTTCCAGAGGGAGCAAAATGCAACATGATTTTTGATTCACGATGTGATGCCTGGCCTACTGATCCAGGAAGATTTAGAAAAGGGTTTGCACATGAAAGCAATTTAACTACAATAAAGGTTAAGGTAATAAGAGCTTGTTTCAAAAGATATACACAATTTCTATGTCAGACCTTAACTATCTGCAAAAGCCACGTGGGTCTGGGGGGTTTTTGGCTAAACTGATAAATATGGCTGCTTTGCTAAATTTTATTTTAGATATATTTTTGATATTAGAAGAAAGTCCTTGACTTTGATATTATTTGAGTTGCTTCTCTTATGATTTTTAGGAGCTTATCTACTATTAATTAGAAAGTTCTGTACAAACCACAAAATATGTCACTGCTTTGGTAAACCTAAAAATAAGCAAAGATGATCTTTATTCAAGCATAACTATACAGGGACTGAACCGGAACAAATCATAGAATTCAACTGGTTGATATTTCTCCCTTTCTACTCCAGCTTCACCAAGGGCCGTAGCCAATGCCAAATCCACACCAGAAACTTTGGCTTGGAGAATGATACAATAAGGGGGAAATTATTTAGCTATCATTACCAGTGGGATGGATGTTATTAGAAGCATGGGGATGAGATCTAAGATCAACTAGAGTCAAATAACAGATAGCAGGTATACATTATGAAAAAGGCCTTAAAATATAACAAAAGAAGAATCAGCAATAGTAAAAACTTCAATTATAGATGGAAATGATAAAACCTTTTAACATGCTGATGAGGCTCAAGTACTCAATACTTGTATTTGCAAAAAATGCAATGTGTTACTCATCACATAAGAATGATGAAAGATTTTTTTCATCATGGAGCACAAGTGTGTAAGTATCTAGCATGGACTAGGGATAAGTATTACTAAATCAGCTACTTTTTTTACAGTGACCTCACAGAGCTCTATGGAGATGGTTAGAGCGATATTTCAGCCACTGCTATCAGTTTTTATATAAACCTTGTAATACTCAGGAAACTTAAGAACTTTGGAAGTAAATTAACATTTCATTATACAATGAAGGCAAACAAAGAAGAAAGAAAAGATTGCCAAAGATTTGGTTTCTAGAGGAAGGGAATAGAATGAAACACTACATTTGGGGTTACATAATTAAAGTCTCAGCAGCCATACCTAGTTCTAGTATTTTAGGTTATAAATCAGTAACTATGAAGCTGGGATGTGCTTAGTATTTTGTATTGGTTCACTTAAAATCACATTAACTACTAATTAGAAAATAGGGCAACACTGGACAATACCATTAAAGCACATATTCAGAATAGTAAGTGATGTAAAATTACCTAATACTGAATCAATCTCAAAATGCTGAAAGTGTGATTTTGTAATGTTGAGTACTAGAGACAATCCAATTAAACATTTTAAAAATCTAGGAGTAAATAATAATTAAAAACCCCCAACCAAACCAAAACAAAAAACATTGCTGATTTTTTCAGATTACACAGACTGCTTGTAAACTGATATGAAGAAGGAAATAGCACAGTTGCTGGGAAAGTAAGAACACCTAGGAACCAAGAATACAGGCCACACTAACAGACCAGGAGGTTTGGACTGTGGAAAATGGTGAAGCTGGCAAAGATTCAGGGAGAACATGAACTCTGAGGATGATGTTGTGACAAGAAGTACTAATGAAATTCTTGGCATGAGCAAAAGGTATTAAGCAGAAATAATGACTTCACCACATTGCTAAATTGACATGAGAGCATTTCACATGTATTTGGCATCCATAATCCAAAAAATGATTTTCAGAAACTGAAGAAATGTCAGGGACAACTGTTAAAAATAATTCAGTTAAAATATCTCTGCGTAAAATACTCAGAACAGATCCACATATATCATACATCAAGAAAATGATTGCAAGTCAATCAGATAAGCAGCTTTTTGTTTTTTCCTTATCTTCCCTCAGTGCTTCTAACCCATCCCATGCCTGAAAGGCATCATTGCCTCATGCATCAGTTCTTCATGTAGGAGTCACCCCACAAATGGTGGGGTGCACCTCCCCATATGTATTCTCTGCCTCTCTGTATGAAAAGGGAGAGCACAGACTGGACTCCTCTGCTGGAAACCCGCTGGGTCAGGTTGCACTTGACAGTGCTAGCCCCTGAACAAAGAAAGGGACAGCTAGAGCTGGAGACATCCAATTCTTGTGAGAAACTGGCATGATATTTTAATTACCAGTACGCGCAGGTTCCACACAATGAGCCCGGGTATTTGGCACTTTGGTCTTCCTGTTTGTGCCCAGTGAATGGCATCTCAATCTGGAGCTAGCAGCGACAGGAACTTGGGAGAGTGTGACTGTGTGTTTGCATAACCCAAAGCACTTGTTTTTCATGATTAGGCAATTCAATATTAGCAGCTCTGGAGAAACAGATGTTCCCTGACTCCAACCAGCTAATTGACCAAGTTCAGGCAAAAATCTTCGAAAAGAAAACTAGTTGAAAGTTAGCAATATATTACAGGCCATCTTTTCAAATTTTATTTCTCAGGTAGGAGGAAACAGATTTGGAATAAGGAAGATTATAAAAGATGAA
>WUAM01000164.1:436227-449663 GCA_024336885.1 Actenoides hombroni | reverse complement strand
TATAAAATTATATTTCTATATTTATATTAGGTATTTCTATAATTAATCTAAGACATTCAGCATTTGTCTTGCAGATTCCCTGGAAATATGACAGTAACGTTCCAGTACCATCATGTACGTGACAAGTCAAGCCACCAGCTCCTCCCACGTGACTGCATACTGTGCAAACTATGATGACAGTGAAAGCCAAGGAAATTCCCCCTCAGAAACAGAATACTTACACACCTATTCCTAAATCATAAACAGAATGTAATATAGAAATATTACTCAATTAGTACAGTGATAACAATCTTTTCCTCTCTCTACTTGTCTCTCCACTAGTGCTTTTAGATTCACCCAACTACAAATGCCACAGAAGTTTAAAGACTTACAAAGATTTACCCATTAGAAGAGGAGTTTTCAGTCAGGACCATTATCACTGGAAGAAATAATCCTTTCTGATTAGCCATTTAAATATATTTGCAGAAAAACAAAACAAAACCAACCAACCAAACAAAAAGCCACACAAAAAAAACCCCCAAGCAAACAAATAACAACAACAACAAAAACACACACAAATAAACCAAAACCAGAAAAAAACCCAACCAAACCAACCAAACAAAAAACTCCCAACAACTAACCAAGTATTTTAAATCTCTTAGGTGAACAGACTGTGAATGAGGCTTTTGTAGTTTGCAGTCTTATTAAAAGTTACAAAACATTGCATTTGTTTGGTGGGGAACGGACTGTGACTGTTTATAAATGGAATTAAATTCTGAATTAGTATTCTAAAGTTTGTCTTCTACTTTTTCTCCTTTTGCACACAGAAAGCTTCATGAAAGTTGGAGGAATTGAAAGAAACTGGCACAATGCACGTTCATCTCAGACTCCTGTATGCAATAACCTTTTCTCCCACCCCAACTCAGAGATCATACTGCTTGAGAAGCAGGATTTTAAAGGTTTTGACAGTTGGTATTTTAGATGTTAGGCACCTAATATCTTTTGAGCATCTGGCAGAGATGTTTAGCCTGTCGGACAATCATTTTTATGTTTATCTGTCCTACAGATTCATCATTCTAAGTTGTTCACTACTGGGAGCAATATCAGAACATTTCTGTGGCAATTTTTTGTTGTACAGGCTTTATTTATTAATGCTTACAAAGATTATTTTGCTCCAAATTATAAATGAGGTTAGCCAACTTCCAAAGAACTCACCTCACAGTAAGAAATGGTCAAAATTAACTCTCTGGGCCATAAGCTGGTCCTGTGTCTGGGCACTTACTATAGCACATGTAGCCCCAACTTTTCAGAAGTGCAGTTCCACTCACAGTGAGGCCCTAAACAGGCAGGTACACTTTGTAGAGAGATCAGGAATGTCCTTTTACACCAGCAATACAAACTATGAAAGCCACAAAGGACAATGAGGAAATATTGGTCTCACTTACATAGCACTGGTGTGAAAAACATAATTTTCCATAGCTTACATTCTGTGTGACTGAGAGGGAAAGCAAAAAAACCCACAATGAGATGTAAAAAAAAAAAAAAAAAGCTAGGAGGGGGGATACTTAATGGACAGTTAGAGGGTCTCTCAAAGGAGCAGAAAATGTAAGTGCCTTTACAGTCATGGAGAGGAATACCAAGATTAGGAAAAAAGAAAACCTAGTGAGATGAGGCAGGGAGTTACAGATGCAATACATGGAAGCAAAGCAAGTAGTTCATTTTTATAACAAAAGAGATCTTGAGCAGTTAAAATATAGCAATATACATATGAGAGACAAAAGGAGGAGTATATATATTGAACTTATGTTCTTTGGACACTGGCTAGCCATGAGATGTGGGAAAAAAAGATGTAGGAGCTTGAAAGGAGAGGATAAAGAAAGGGGTAGACATAAAGGGATATTTTCAAGTGGAAAGTATCTAGGGATGGTGTGAAGGATGATTTGGAGGAAAAATATAAGGAGGCTTCAGGCAATAGAAAATAATGAGTTTTAGTTTGAGGAGGAATGAAATAGCTGCTTGAAAGAAGGTTGTTTTTTTTTTAAAAAGGAGCTTCCGAGTTAAATCGTTAATAAAGCGAAAGGGCCATTCATAGAAAGATGGTATAGAATATATATGGGTAGTTTAAGGAAGAAAATTCAAAGCACTGGTATTGGATGGGATTTTTCGACTTCAAAAGGCTGACTATCTACTCAAGAGAGATGCCCAAGGTACACAAGATACGTATAAAGAATTTGAGTGGGCTTCAAGAAAGATCAGAAACTATACCAATGATGCAGTAAGTGGAGAGAAGTAAATGAGTGTTGGCAACCAGAGACACAAAGACTACCTGCATCCATGACAAACTGCAGAACCAACATTAACCAATCTAAGCATCCTAAATAAGCAAACAGTAAATCAAGATAACATATAAAGAAATCATATTTAACAGTAGTTGAAGCCACATGTTTTCTCAGAATGAACAGACATGAGTTTCATCAGCTTCCAGAGGTCTTTAGTATTCCCACCTGCTATAGTCTATTTTTTCATATGCTCTACACCTGCAGGCTAAAGGATATATTAACAGTACTCAAGTATACGGCTCTCTCCAAATATTCATCTCAAGTTGATTACTGGAGTATATATTTACTGCCTGTCTAAGCTGCAACTTAAATTACTGAAGGACTCAAAACAATCTTCGAAGACGATGATAAGCAACATTATACAACAAGCACTTATTATTGTTTTAAGCCCTGCCAGAGAGTAGACATGCACTGTGATATTGATATGAAAAGATCAGTTACTTATTTCCATTGAATTAACAGGCAATGACTTGACAAAGTAAAAGGAAGAAAAGGCACTATATTTTTTTCCTCTGATGGGTGTGCACTTGTGAAACTGTCACATCTTGTCATGATCAGAAGGAAAAAATCTCAAACTTTTTGGAAGAAGTGTTTTCCTATCTACTTAATCAAATACACCTAAAATATGCTTGGAAGTACTCATTTTGGCAGAGGGCTGCAAAGTTACTTGAGTCCATGAAGCAGAGATGGTGTTACTCCTGATAAGTTAGGCATCTTCTTGGATTCTCTATTGGGGAACTATTATTGCACTTGGCTCACAGGTATCCATCAACCTCAACCACCTTTGCTGGTGTATTTCTCATATTTTAAACTCCTCCATTTCACTTTATCCTGTCTCAGCTTTTGGGTCCAGGAGTTCAGAAATGAAGTTTCTCTCTTTCACCACTTCAAAAGCATTCTGTTTGTTCATCTGTCCTCCTCAGCAAGGAGTGCTTCAACAGTAGTGGATTAGGGTTTTTTCTCACCCAGGACAGCACAGCACCTGTGGGATTTGTCCTTTGCATCTTCACAAGACTGAAAACAGCACCACTGAAGCAACACATCAAAAATTTATCAGTATTAGTATATGGCTGCTTGTGAAAGGTGCTGGCAAGCAGCACAGCTCAGAAGCCCTATCTGCCAGAAAAAGAAGGCTATTTGTTATCACCTGCTAGTACAAATATAAGCCATGTTTGAGGACTATCAGAGAAAACTGTTCTTGAAATAATTTCTAGGGTCATTTTAGCTCCTTGGATTTAACATATAAGACTGTGCAACGGAGGAAAGTTTTGTTCTGTATCAAGGAATCCCATGACTGGTGAAAAACTGCTCCCTTTTACTGTTCCAAGCCAGCCTTCTGCCAATTTCACATCCCTCTTACTTATAGAGGAAGATGTGATCAGCATGTCCAGGCTACTCCTGGTTCTCCTGAGTATTAATGCTGAGCTCAATTTCATTTTTTGTGTGAAACTGGAATTTTTCTATGTGCATCACTTTGTATCTTTTTACACTGCATTTCATCTGCCATATTTCACTGCTCAGTCACTGATTCTTTTAAGTTCATCTTGTATTTTTTTACTAATGAATCTTGTCTTTACTATGCTGAGCTAATTTTAATATCATCAACAGACTTGGTCACACCTCTATTCATTCTAGTTATTCCTATTCCTTGGTCTCTGCCTTTTGATCCACTGTCTATGTAAGGAACTGTACAGGCAGCAATTCTTTAGTCACTTAATTTCATTACAACTTTTGCGAAAGAAGTCTTGTTGAAGGCCACCTGGAATTTCTGACCATCTCCTTTACCCACATACTTTCTGAAAACCCTGAAGAATTCCAGTGTCTTTGTGAACCAAGCACTGCAGTTAAAAAACCACCATGAATGTTCAACATATTTAGCTGGGTGTCCATTAATTCTATTTTTACCACAGTTTTTATTCATTTCCCTGAAAATTATATGTCTGCTACAGACTAACACCTGTATAGATTACAGATCTATGTTAACCCTGACTTCCTAGAATGACTTTTTAAAAACTGATGTCACTTTTGCCACCTTCCAATCTTCAGGTACCAGAGTGGTTTATGTGATGAATTATAGGCTGCTGTTAGTAACACAATGATGAATGAACACCTTTTCAAAACAAAACAAAACAAGTAATTATAGGCTAATGATGCGTTTAAAGGATTTAGAGCTGTTGCTCTACATTCTTTCAACTGCACCTCACTGCTTAGGTACTTTATCCATTTAAAAGTGAAAGTACTATCTCTCTTAATTATCCAAAGGTACAAGTTTTCTGATTTGCTGATTATGCCCAGAAACTGGTTTGTACACAGTACCTGCTAGTATGTCTCTTTCACTACTGGCAAAAGCAACCATAAGAACACAGACCTTAAACAACATTCTTCCCCAGAACTCCTGCTTAAATTTAATTGGATATGATGACTTCCTGTTGTTTCCAGACTTCGGTGTAATTAGGATCATATTTATTTATAACTGAAAATAGATAAATTTCTGTAAGAGTTTAGTTGTGAACTTTTGTCATCTTAAAGGACTCAAACAAAAGATTGCAGTGGATTTAACAGAACTGAGTATCTCTGATGTAGATACCTGTCACCTATGTCAGTGCTTCTCAGTAAACCCATCTGAACAATTTTGCTCTCCTGTCTCACCAGCAACTGAATTAGTCAGGCAGTTGGACTAGACGATCATTGTAGGTCCCTTCCAACTGAAATGTTCTGTTCTGTTCTATTCTATTCTATTCTGCCGCTACTACTCTGAGTCACTTCCAAGAAATACATGCATCAGCAATACAGCAATATATCTATAAATGCTCATACTAGGTTTGGTTACTCTTCATGCAAAGAACATTTGTTCTACTATGCAGTAAATGAGGAAAACATTACTGTAGATAATATATCCACATAAATGACCACATGATATTTAATGTATTCGAAATAGTCTGTATATACACAAGCTCATCTTTACAAAAGTTGCCTCTAATGAAAACAGAGTAAATGGCATGAGACTGAAACACCAACACATATTCATAGAATCACAGAATGGTTTGGGTCGGAAAGGACCTTAAAGATCATCTAGTTTCAACCCTCCTGCTATGGGCAGGGACACCGTCCACTAGATAGGTTGCTCTGAGCCGGTCTGGTTCTTGAACATTTCCAGGGAGACGGGCTCCACAATTTCTCTGGCAACCTTCTGTGTCTCACTACCCTCATTGTAAAGAATTTCTTCCTTATATCTAATCTAAAACTACCCTCTTGCAGTTTAAAGCCATTAATCCTTGTCCTGTCAGTACATCCCCTTGTAAAACATCCCTCTCCAGCTTTCCTATAGGCCCTCTTTAAGTACTGTAAAGCTCCTATAACATCTCTCCAGAGATTTCTCCAGGCTGAACAACCACAACTCTGTCAGCCTTTCTTCATAGGATAGGTACTGCAGCCCTCTGATCATCTTCATAGCCCTCCTCTAGATTCACCCCAACATGACCATGTCCTTCTTATACTGGGGGCCCGAGAGCTGAACACAGCATTCTAGGTAGGGTCTCATGAAGAAGAAGTGGAGAGGAAGAATCACCTCCTCGACCTGCTGGCCATGCTTTTTTTGATGCAGTACAGAAATGGGTTGGCTTTCTTGGCTGTGCACATTGCTGGCTCATGTTGAGCTTCTCATCAACCAACACCCCCAAGTCTTTCTCCTCAGGGCTGCTCTCAATTCATTCTCTGCCCAACCTGTATTTGTGCTTGGGATTGCCTTGATCCAGGCATAGGACCTTGCACTTGGCCTTGTTGAACTTCATGAGGTTCATAGCGGCTCACTTCTCAAGCTCATCCAAGTCCTTCTGGATGGCATCCCTTCTCTCTAGCATGTCGACTGCCTTTCTTCCAGCCTTGACTCAAGGAGGGTTCTTTATGCTTCATTAAGCAGAGAAAGATGGTTTTCTTCCTTGCATCAGACACAAGGAATCAAAAGCTTGTGTATATTTGTCTCACGACAACATTTCATCTTAATACAATCTGGTCACAGCAGCTACAGCAGAAAATTGCTTGCAGTTTGCTGTCACCATGGGAGACCATCATTACTGACAAGATTGAGAAACCCATCAATGACAATTCAGGACTCAGTCTAACTGTGGCATCCAAGTGCTGCACTTTTTTATTAGGGCTATTTTCTTGCATCTCTTTAATTCTTATTCATGTCCATTGGTCCTTGACTTACATAGTGATTCAATGCAATAAAGGCTTCAGCTCAACTGAATCCAATCTCAGAAATCATCAAAAACCAAGATTTATGTAGTACTTTTTAGAAAACCTTATGACAGCCACCTATTCAAGTGAAGAGATGTAAGCTCTTCTTCAACAGCATTACGAAGATGTTCACCTGTGTCTTTCACAGAGGAATCACACAGGTCAGCCTATTCTATATCATGTTGTGATGACATAAGTCACTTTCTCTGTGGATGTTTGGCTAAACTAGCTACCAGCTGTGCCAACAATTTTGTTTAATAGGTACATTTGTTTGATTGAAACTCATCATATGGTAGTTTTTTACAGGAAAAAAATAAATTCACCTTTCAGTCTCGTGATCACTCCAAATCAGACTAAAGAAGTCACGCTCTTAAAAATTATTTAAATAGGATACCGGACTATTCTTTTGAAAATATATGATTTGCTAAGCTTCCAAACTAGTAGAAAACAACAACTGAAAAACACAGGTCTGTTTTTGGCTTCCTTGTTATTGCAAATGGTATATATAACTGCAAGGGAGAGAGACACTGAAATTCTAGAAACAGGACAAAAATACATCCTTTACATGAACATGGCACAAGACAAAGATTCATACTGTCTTCAGATGAAGTTGATGCACCTGTCACTCCTGTGGTGCACCAGTTCTCTTGTCTTCACATGCAGTACAAATCCAGGGTTAACCATTTTTTATGTGGTTTGGGTTGTTTTTATTTTTTTTTTTTTTTTTAATGTTATATAATCAGGCACAGAAAGAGGTTAGGTAGAAAGTACGTAACTGCAAGGGGGTGCTGAAAATGGCTCACAAGGTTTTTGAAGGTATTAAAAAAAAAAATTATCTGGATGGATGCCTTTTGTAGCCTAAGGCTGATTCCATCCCAAGTGGAGTCATCCCAGGCTAGCTTCATTATGGACATCACATTAAGCTATCATGTCATCAAGCAAACAGAGTGAATTAGGTCAATGCTAAGAAACAATTCCTCTCTCTTTCATCATTACATTACACAGATCCAAAAAGAGATACCAGATAGATGATGGTCCAAAGCCAATATTGGCACAAACACCAGCAACGCAGCAAGACACAGCCAAATTTTCATCTGGGAAAGTGATACTGTGCAAATGGAAGAACATATCTGTGTGCTAGGGTATGCTGACCTGTTCTGAACCGTATGTTCAAACCACTCTTGAACAAAGTAGGTGGCAAGACCTATTCATTCTTTACATAAGTAAAATAAAAGTAAAAAAACAAATAAAAACATATCTAGCACTTAATTACAGCCAGGAAACAGAAGAAAACATACAGTTTAAAAAGCCAGGATGTTTTTTTTTCCAAAATTAATTTCCTTATATGATTTTTTTTTCTTTTTCTAGTCACCATCTGTTTTTAATCTTTAGACTGAACTATTCTTTTGCCTCTTTACAGTCCTCATTATTATCTTCATTGAAACCTTTGAGTGATACAGTAGGATAATTATTACTAATAATATACTAGGATTTTATTTTTCCTTCTGGTACTTCTAACTATTAAATCTTCATTAATTTTTAGGATGTGTTTTCAATATTTATGTTTTTATTTTTTGAAAAAAAAAGTTATACTGGGCACTTTAGCTTACTGGTTCCTTCTTATCAGATACATTTAAACTTTAAATCAATGGTACTTAGACTGAAATGGTAGGAAACACAGTATAGAAATATTACTATTTGCATTGGATTTTGAAGCCTCAGATTTTACTATAAACTAATAAAAAATCGTTAGCTTTACATACGTATGTGTATGTGCACACACACTTTTCATTGTTCTACTTGAAACACCTTAAAAGATTCAGAAGACTTTTAGGTTAGTGTTGAACTAACTTCTCTGCCAGATGCTCATCCCTAATTTTGAATAAAGTTTAGTTTCAATAAGGCTTATCTGTGGAGGACCAGTACTCTATGGAGAAGACTAAAAAAATCTTAAGGATAATCCTGAAAAAAACAGTGTGAGTAAGATCCAGCCTCTTTACCGGCTTCTCTCAAGGTCCTCACAAGCCAATAGTTCCATTTCTTCTGTCATCTAACTTGATCACCTGTGCCAATACCTCTGTCATAGGAGTACAGTATTTACTCTCCAGAGAACATATTAATTTTTATAATAGGGAGAATATTTATTCAGCACAGGAAAGTGTTCAGTCTTTTATACCTTACACAATAGAAGTAGCATGATGAAATAAGCTGTCACTCTGCGGCCCAAAGAAAGGGATCTGACAGTTATAGACAATACACAATCTTAAAGTTAAGTCATTCTAAGAGTTACTAGAAAGATCAGACTTCTGAAAGGAGTATTTTTCCCATGGTTAAAGACTACAAACTGTGATTAAAATCAGGGGCATGCTCAATTACAGTAGAATCTGTAGATTCTACAGATATTCACTTGGTGAACACCTAGCAATCAAATCAGAAAGGAAAAACATTTTTCCTTTAAAAAAAAAAAAGCTTGAAAATTATGTTTTTAATGCTAGTATCCTATGCTCACAGGAGGGTTTGCAAAGTACAATGAGCTTACTCTTGTCCTAACCAATTACATTCAATTTTGAAAGAGGAAGCAGTGGAATCCACAGGCTAAATGTGATGATACTTTCTTAACTATGCAAAAAAAATCAATAGACTGCATAAAAATCTGTTCAGTTCCAAAGTTACAAAACTAACTGTTCCTTAACCCAAGGTACAGTGGGAGTGTATGATTTCCCCACTGGAAATACCTACTTCGGGGGTTTTTTTGTGTGTGTGAGACGTGTGTTTGTATGGCACTCTGATGAAAGAAAAGCACTTACAGAGCTGGTCACAGAGAAGGATAAAGGTAGCTGAGCTAAGAGTGGCTACAGACAGCAAATGCACTACCTATGATGCAAAACCACACTTACACTGGATTTCTGCTCGTTGCAGCAAATACTGTATTTATAAAATGATCAGACTGCATGTTATAAATCTGTACAGAAATACTCAAAGTCTCTTCCACAATACAGTTCAACATACTTTGATTCTTTCCTCCAAAACCACTCTATAGCCCAGAATACGTACATGTGCATAATCACAGATACACAGAAGTTTACATGTGCTCAGCCTACTCAACTACTCCTGGACATATGAAAATTGTGATATAACCTAAGATGTTTAGGCTGAACAAGTAACTTATGTAAAAGTTTAAAAAATGTTGAAATATATTAGGTACTTGTAGAGTTGAAGCTAAAATTGGATTGCTTGAGAGCCTTTTCCATACGTCAAGAAAATGAACAGAAAAGAACTTGCTGCCCTTACATATCTTTAACTGCTCACACTACCTCATGGCAACAAGAACTATTCAAGTGCAGGATTTTTTTTTTTTCATTATGTCAATCCTTTCTAGTCAAAACAAAAGGTCTGGAATGATTTATTTTTTTTCCTAAAGCAAATGCCTACTAAAAAGTGCCCTGCCCACATATGGAGGAATTAATTGGAAGGAAAATTATTTGATCCGTGATGCTAAGTTTTAGGTAAATGGGCATCTTAAGTTCATTCACTCTTCAGGTGTTTCTGGGATCAGTACCTTATTCCCATCTACTACCTGTGAGATCAGAATCTCATCAGTGTCATGCCTCTATTCCTTGAAGCTAGCTTTGGTTGTCTTTTTATAACTTGGAAAAAGAGCAGAAATAATCACACATAAAGTTAGAGCAGTGAGAGAATTAAAAGTATTCAACACATCCTAGTTGCTCCACTAGGATAAAGGCAGACTCTCTTTAACACAAATCTAATTAAAGACAGCTTACATATAGCATCTCTAGAGTATGGTGAGACAATATGGAAAATATGCATATTTAAAATCCCTGGATTTAAATCTAGCAGAGCAGAGCAAAGAATGTGCAAGGATGCAGAAATAGTACTTTCAATGAAATTCAGAACCTGAAGTGTTTTTTTCTCATTTGCAAGTAGGATCTTACGTTCTTTGGGCACATTTGACAATTTTATCTTTAGTATGTAAGACAGGTTTTCCAGCTGGGTCTCAGATACTGTAGAAAACACCCCAGATGAGTAACCTGGCTGATATAATCACAAATATTAGGTGATAAAAGAACTGGAGCTTTACATAATTCTGCTCAGTCTTTGGAATACCCAGGAAGAACTTGTGAAGAAGCACATTCTCCATTAAGGAGAAGTGACTGAAAATGTATGCCTAAAATAAGGGTCTCTCTCTCAAACACTGTAGTCCCAAATGATTCCTGAAAATCATCTAGAACCTGAAAGAAAATGAAATTACAGAAAATAATCTGAGCAGGAAGGATAGAAACATCTGGATAGATGAAAGACAACTGTAAGAGATCTAAACTATATTCTGTATTTTGAAGAACGGGTGCTGGTGAACAGAAAGACATGCAGAGAATTGTCTGATAGCAGCAGATTTCTGTTTTCGTGACTTGTTTTGGTTGGCAGTCATGAAGAGGGAGCCAACTGTGCACATGTACTGCATATAGCTGTGGAGAGTTATACCTCACACAAAACTGCCACATTTGTTTTAAACATGTATGTTTTAAGCTTGAGGACAGACGATAAATTAAACCTTGAGAAAGTTTTGTGGCTGATGTAAGGCTGAAAAGCTGCCTGCAACTCTGAGAGGATTAACTGAGATGAAAGACAAATTCTTGACCAGACTACAGGATGGAAAACTCAGAGGGAGGTTTTGAGTAGACTTAGAATTAGTCCTTTAAAAGGTGATTCTCATTTTCCCAGCAACAGCCACCATGTTGACCAGGCTGAAGTTTCTGATGCCACAGACAAGATTAAAAATGCAAAGGTATCACAAGGAAGGGCTGGAAACAAAATGTAAGTGGAGCTGGTTTAATGTATGTTTTATAATACCTGACGCTTGCACATGTATAAGTGCTAAAATCAGGGTAATGTAATGAAGCAAAAAAATACAAGGGATGCCATTTATTTTTAAGAAAGGATACCAGTATGCAGAATCTGCTCATCATCATAAGTGGCAGCAGCACTGTGACTGTACGACACCATACACCAATTGCCTACAGTCCATTAGTGTCCCAAAACAGGCATGCTTGCACTGTTTACTCTTCTGCCCATTGTTCATTTTCAGAAATGCAAACTCAAGGAACACCTTAATTTCAATTTCCTAGCCACAAAATAGGTATCTTTGAGTATGGAGAAGCACCTTAGTCTGTGGAGAGGCAGCTATCTGTCACCTAAGCTCTGGTGTACTTACCTCCACCTAAAAGCCCCAAAAATGTATAGTCAGTAGATGTGTTTAGAACAAATCACTCAGAAATGACAAAGGAAGCCTGTGCTGACTGAAATGGGAAACTTGCATTGGGCAAAGCCATGCCTACCTCTGTAGGACATCCAGCAGTCATCACAGCTGCTGACAGAGGCAGGACCCAGGCATTCCCAGCCTGAGGGTATTTGAATCCAGCTGCTCAGAAGAGCCCTGCTCATCTGATAAGAGGCAGGACTGAGAGGGACCTGCCTTCTCTTGGGAGCTGGGAAACGGAGAACAGAAAAGGCAAAGGGCTGAAGTGAGAATGAGCATGAGAATGGCTGATGGAGTAGCTCCGCTCCCATTCAAGAATCATTATATACATCTTAACAATGGTTTTGAGAACAGGGAACAGCATCCGTAACTCCCAAAGGAGTTTGGCTGTTCACTAGGCTATGTGTTGTGTACTTGACATTTAACTTTAAATTTAATAGCCTACTATTACAGTAGACTATAGTTTGCAATTTGCAACTACAATTTCCTAGGAAACCATCACAATAACATACAGGAGGCTAAGCAGTAGGTTAAAGTGCTCTGGTCTTCCTAAGCATTTGACTATATCAAGGAAAAACCAGCAATTTATGAATGCTTAAATTATATATGTAGGAGAGAATGGATCAAGGTCATAGTTCTGTACTTTGCATTTCTGATTTTATACAGAAGCAAAATATGCAGGGCAGCTCTCTAAAGTTTTACATGTCATTCAGTTCTGCTGCTGACCTGCTTAAAAACATGAACTTTATTCTCATGGAATGACTGAGAAAACAGTGTGAAGCTGCATTTTCCTTGATAGTTCAGGTCTCATCAGGAAATGTCCAGCTGCTGAGTCAGTAAGTTTTTTAAAAAGCTTCTCCATAAAGCAGCTCTAACAGTGGATTACTTCCAGTCTACTTTTTTGTCCCCTTGTTGAATTATGGGGCATGGATTTTTCAAACAAAGCCCTCACTGCCTGCCATTAATCCTTTTGGGTAAGCAAATCAGCAAGCCTTTTAATCACTAGGATTGATACAACCACTCCTAGCAAAGCATCACAAACCATCTGCCAATTTCACAACTATCAGATCCATGAGTGAATGAAAGTACAAGATAAACAGCATGGTACAGAATGCCACAGCTGAATAAAAAATTAGAACCATCACAGGGGAGACGGATTACTGCTTTATTGTACTACAATCCACAGAGCAGTTAAATCTTGACATATCATTCCTATTATGGTAGTCTTTGCTCCAAACTGCAAGTCTAAGCATGTATCTGTGTACTATGAGAACAGAAGAATGTAGTCACATACCTAACAAATATGAACATAATGCACATTTTCACAGGCTACCTTCTTCCCACTGCTTATGATCATGCTCTATCTGAAACAGCACTTCAAAATAAAGTCTTTGTAACCTTCTCACTCACAAATGCTGCAATTTGTGTCCTATACAGTTACGTAAAACCAAAACCGCTCAATGGGAAATGAAATACTCCTTCAAAATGCTGACAGGCCAATCTCAACAGCAGAGTAGTTCCTAAAACTAGGTGCTAAACAAAACCCAGTGCAGCTCTCTTTTGAAACAGTCGAATATGGAATGTTGCGGGGGGGGGGGGGGGGG
>WUAM01000164.1:423748-434789 GCA_024336885.1 Actenoides hombroni | reverse complement strand
TATATATTTGTATATAGGCCATTTTTATAATTATTAATTTCCTTTTCATTAAAGCTGTTCTACTTTCCTTTTCTAATCGCTAAGTCTCTCTCCCTTATTCCTTTTCTCTTCCCCTTTGGGAAGGGAGGGGGGGTTAACAGAGAGCGTCTGTTATAGGTCTAAGGGGCTGCCCTGACCCTAAACCGTGACAGAGACATGTCCCCTCCATGATGCCTAATACAGGATGGCCAGAAACTCTGCTCAGTGACGTCCAATGGTAGGACAAGGGGCAACGAGTGCAAGCTGGAACATAGGAGGTTCCATGTAAACGTAAGGAGAAACTTTTTCACGGTGAGGGTGACAGAGCACTGGAACAGGCTGCCCAGGGAGGCTGTGGAGTCTTCTTCTCTGAAGACATTCAAAACCCACCTGGACGTGTTCCTGTGTGACCCAATCTAGGTGATCCTGCTCTGGCAAGGGAGGTGGACCAGATGATCTTTCGAGGTCCCTTCCATCCCCTAACACTCTGTGACTATGACTCAAACTGCTCTATTCATGTTCACATTGCTCAGGACCTTTCATCAATGGCTGTGTCTGGAGAGGCCAAAACAACACCTGGGGCTGTTCCTAGGAGCAGTATGGAGGCCCTTATCCAAGATTATGTCCTTGGCTTCTTTACTATCTGTATCAATGTGCCCATAGAGAGCACAAGAGACATTCTTACTGGGAAAAAAAACCAAACCCAACCATAAAACAAACACATAAGCATTAAAAATTAAATTTTTTGTTTGCATTTTTTCCTAAAAAGCACCAAATCATTGCTGGCATAATATACAAGTTTTGCCAGCACTCTCAAATTTGAATGGCCAAGTTGTATAAAAAATAGAAGCAGCCTGATTTACAGTAATTAATTACATTGCTACAATTTGGTTTGGCAATCAACTTAAGTGTTTATTTCTTATGTGCAAACATGAACTTAGATACCTTACCGAAGCATCCCAGTAGAAAATGCCAGCATGACTATTCAATGTTCAAATAGAAGGTCTTAATTAAAATTAGTTTATCTAATTCCAGTTCTTGAAGGACATTCATCTGCAGAACACATGCAAATCCTACTCCCATTAAAGAATGGTGATATTCACTTTAAAAAGTCTATGACTTCAATGGCAAAAGTAATTCAGCAGGCTAAGTGGGAACATTAGAAGAGAAGAAAGATTTACAGATATGTATTTATTTATTGGCAACTGTGCCTGAGAAATTAGAGCAAATCAGTCAAGAAGAGAGTTAATAGACGCTTACTAGTACTGTTGAATCTATTTATTGCATTAGACTACAATTTTTAATTAAAGTTTGTTATATTTTAATTTTAATTTTAAGGCTTACTAAGTTTACATTATTTCTTTCTTTCTTTCTTATCTGAGGCATCATTATTAGATGCACTAGGTACTTCCTAGAAATTAATGATCATGAGATAAACAGAGACTACAGTGAGGTATTAGACTTGCCAGATTACATAAGTACCCCTTTGAGGTAATTTACAGAAATTCTACTGCCATAAGAAGTTCAGGAATAACCACTTTCTTGCTTTTTAGCACAACTATTGCTGAGAAAAGCTAGTTTTGTTTGTTGCTACCCCTTCTCCTAAAGCCTTTGAAAGACCTTCCCGATGTGCTGGGTCTTTCTGAAGGCTTTAGGCTCTGAAATTTGGCACATTCAGCCTCAACTACAATTTCTAATGTTCTGCCAACAGAACCTGAAGTTTTAAGCATCAGGGGGGATATATGCTTTGTTAAATTGGGCCAGCTGGCCTGCTCCTGCTGGAGCAAAGGCTTTGGTATATTCATGGATGGACCAATCTATGATCTGGCTTCAGGTCTGCTATTATCTCTTGAATGTTAGAAGTCATCATTATTGTCACAATCTGTGAAATATTTATATAAGTAAACCCAGAAAGTTACAGTGTCCTACAGACAGAGCCTCACAAACTTCCAGAATGGCCCTTCTACTTCCTATATATTCTACCTTTTTGCCATTTTCTCAGTGCATTTTACCTTCCACATCCCTCATTCAATCACCATCTCTTACTCTTTTTGCAAAATAATAATGTGGCCATTTTCACACTTCATTATTTGAATTTCCATAGTTTTAGATATATTTCTTATTTAAGACACCTGTGAAGTGTGAGGAAAAAATAAATATGTGTTGCAGAGTTCAAGATCTGAAGCACAGAAAAGTTGAAGGCCAAATCAACTAATACTGAAATGAAAAGAAGACTGATTATCATTATAGACATGAACAAAAAATGCACTGCTTTCACATTAATATTGATACATTGCTCTAACTGAGGAATTCAGGCTGCAGAATAAGGTGGCTTGCTCTACAGTGATTGTGATAGTCATAAAAATTGCAGAGGCACTAACCTTGCTTTACTCTTAACCCATACTTCAACAAAGCCTTGTCCTCAGCTCTGGCAAGAGGAAGGGGAGACAGATATTCACCATAGCTTTATGATCCATGACAGGTTAAATCTGCTTTGCCACCCAAAGTAGCATTCCTGCCCTCCCCACACATCTGCATTCCCATTTCCCCTCCTTCCCTTGAATCAGCATATAATTTTTGCAAAGGTACTAAAACTCTGGGGGGAGTGTATGGGACCAGACAGAATAGTAATTTTGATTCAACTTCAGAGACTAGAAAAAAAAGGAGGAAGACAATTAATTAAAGTGACCATATTTGCTGGCTGGATTGTGTAAAATCTCTCCAAGAAGCAAGAAGCAGAAGCAGAGTAAGTATGTGCAGGCAGCTGCCCAAGACAGCACATGCTTGCAACCAGCATCCTGGTCTGTGTCACTTGTGGTCTCAGCGCCTTCTTAAATTGATCTACATCCATGCCAATCCTGAAAGAAGAAGTTCCTCTCTTCTCTGCACTCTCTGCTTCGTGTTTCTATCCTCCACTCCTCCAGTCAGCCTCAGAGCTTGGGCAATCACCTACAGATTTTGAAGGGGAAGGGACATTTTCACTAGATCAAGTCTTGAAGCATTCATCTAAACACAAGTCATTTATTTGTGATTTACTTGAAAGATGATGAATACTTCCAGGCACTTGAATAAAAATAATACATATAGTTTGATATTCCTAGTTCTTGTAGTGAGCCACTACAAAACTATGATTTACAATCAATATCTTCACATCTCAAGAGAGTCCTATGCCTTTTACTGGTGATTACCATGGAATAAAGTTACTTGGATGCTGAAAGGATGCATAAAAACCAATACAGTTGCTTTGTGAATTCTGAAGCCCTATTGTAAAAGCACAAAATGCATTTCCCTACAGTTATTGTGAATATACTTGGAAAGAACACAATCTATTTTTTATAATAGTATTCCATGCCAGAAATAAGGAAGTGAAGATGAAAATTACTATCAGATTAGAATCCCCACAATCAAGCACTCATTAGAAACTCAAAGGAACCCTATATGCAGACATACATGTGTATTTCTTACATTTTACATCTTAAAGACTACTCAGAGGGTGCATTTTGTATATCAACTTTGAATCCTTTGAAAACTCTCAAACATACCCTTACAGCAATTGTGCAACCTTGTAAATTTGTTCCATTTTACATTACAGTCATTTGTAATAGAAGATTAGAATGAGTGAAGGAACTGTCAGTCAGTGCAATTTTAGAGTATTACATAAGCAAGAGTAGACCTGCTCCTTTCATTAAGAGAACATGAATAAGAAGTGACACTATGGCAGCTGCAGCACACCTTTATCTTTTTCACCAAGGCTTTCTTCTCAGCTTTGTTCTGCTACTTGTGTACTTGCATAGGCTTGTAAGCAAGCTATTGTAAAAATATAGAAATGACCTAGTCTGTCTTCTCTTAGGTGGACATGCCTCTAGAACATGGCCATTAACTGTTGCCTCCCACATGATCTAAAGTCCACTGAGTCAGACTAGTGACTAATGATATCTTGTGGTCCTAGAGCTCTCAAATGCACTATCATTTTCCAGAAATGAGGATCAGTCCAGGTATCCCAGAAATGAGAGGATCGGTCATCTTTTTAAGTCTAATCAGAGTATCCCCTACTTTGCCACTTCAGATATTTAGATACATTTCCCGAAAATGCATGGATAATAGGACTGGCTTTAGCACCAGTCTGTAATCACTTATTGTCAAAGTTGTAATTAATACCTTGTCTGGTGCTTTTGGCTTACGCCAGATAGCACTGGTGCGACTGAGTAACAGCCTGGTTGAAGCAGTCCAGGTACTGTTCTGAAAATGCTGTGTGGATGAGGCCAAGATATTTTTTGGAAGAAAAAAGTTAGCTATATATGGGTGTGAACTCTGTTGCGCCACTTGAGTTTAGAGCCAAGGAATGGGTGATCAAGCATAGACACTACTCCTCCATAATCTACTTCTCTGTGTACGCTCTAAACCTCCTGGAGAAACATGGCAAGAAGACAAAAGAAATGCATTTCAGCAATCAAGTTTCTTAACTTTAAAACACCTCTGTCTGAACAAAACATATTGTAGAGTTATCAGACTGACAAAGAACTGTGAGAAGAGTATAGTCCTTATGCAGCACTGACCCCTTTGCTGATGAGTTTCACTGGGCTATGCAGCTAAGCCTGCCTATGAGAATCTGGCTAACTATGATTACTTCTCACTAGATAATCTCTGGGCTTTGTCTTCTCCATATTCCTTCCCTCAAATGCCCACACATACATATTCTCCTTTATTTTCTGTAAAGAGTGATTAATACATGGGAAACTATCATTGTAACAGTCAAAAGCCTTTTATTGCACAGTGACAACTTGGAGCCTGTCACTGCACTAGCTGTTAAGCATCTGTGACAAAATTGTTGCTGTACCACACCCCAACAGACAGTGAAGATGACACTGTAAAGGGAAGGCTGTAATGAAGAGCTAAGACCTTGAAATAAATGGCAGTTTACCAATCTAACACATTCTGATTACAATAGGGTATTAATTTTTCAGATTACTGAAGGGTTTTGTTCAAATTGTTGTTTTCTTGACCTAAGATTGAAAATTTCTAAAGGAAAGTACTATGTTTTCTTCCTTACCCTTTCTTGATACATTTCCCTATACAAACACGATTGTGGACAGTTTATGAGAAGCCTGTAAATAGATGGCATACACTGTTCTCTTCCTTTTTACTATGGATTTTTTTAATAGAAAATCAAGATACGCTCTAGAAGAACCAGTAACAAAGAAGAACAGTCTTATGAGTATGACAGAAGCCAGTAACTCAGTGTATTTTTGTGGTCAGAAAGAGCTCTCAAGATTGGGTTTCTAGTTTAAAAAGTCCTCCCAATTTATTCTTTACTTTCTTCAACTTCTATTATACTTCTAAATAAACCCTTATAATCAACACATCGCTTTACTGTTGCACATTATTGTGATGTAACTCCAGCTGGCAACTAAGCCCCCACACAGCTGCATGCTCATTTTCCCCGGTGGGATGGGGAAGAGAATCAGAACAGTCAAAGTGAGAAAACTTATGGGTTCAGATAAAGACAGTTTAATAAGTAAAGCAAAAGCTGCACGTGAAAACAGAGCAAAACAAGGAATTCTTTCACTGCTTCCCATCGCCAGTCAGGAGTTTGGCCATACCCAGCAAAGCCAGGCTTCATCACACATAGCAGTTACTTGGGAAGATAAACACCATCACTCCAAATGTCCTACCCTTCCTTTCTCCAGTTTTACATGCTGAGCATGATGTCATATGGTATGGAATATCCCTTTGGTCAGTTGGGGTCAGCTGTCCTGGCTGTATCCCCTCTGCTCCCTTCTTGTCCACACCCAGTCTACTCGCTAGTGAGGTGGTGGAAGAAGCAGAAAAGGCCTTGACTCTGTAAGTGCTGTTCAGTAATAACTGAAACATCCCTGAATCATGAACACTGTTTCCAAATCCAAAACATAGCCCCATACCAGATAGTACAAAGACAATTAACTATGTGCCAGCCCAAACCAGCACTGGAACAGGTTGCCCAGAGAGGTGGTGGAAGCCTCATCCTTGGAAGTTTTTAAGCCCAGGCTGGATGAAGCTTTGAGCAACCTGCTCTAGTGGGAGGTGTCCCTGCCCATGACAGGGGGGTTGGAACTAGATGATCTTTAAGGTCCCTTCCAACCCTGACAATTCTATGATTCTATGTGAAAAACTGCACATCAGCTGTCAAGGAAAACACTTACCAGAGTGATTAAAGTCCTCATTCTAGAGCATCTAGATTTCTGAAAGTGTGCATTTACACTAACCTAATAGCATGAGCAAAGAAAAAGACAATGTAGCTTCAAAAATTAACCTTCTTTTAAAAAAGGAAATGAAAAGTCTAGCTTATACTCAAAGATTCAATTATTAGACTATGTACTGTAACAGAGTCTGTCATGAACTCTTGTCATCATTAAATGAATATAGGTTTTAAGGATCAGATGAATATTTTGCCTAGAAAGCACCTGCAGTAATTGAAGATGCTGCTGTTCTACAGCAATGTGTTACTGCTTTGGTGCTGGAGGTTACTGCATTGACCTGCATCCTTCAGCCACCTAGTGTGAAATCCAGCAGTTTAGCACAAGCCACTTTTCCATGACAGTATGAAAAAAACCACCACTTAACTTTGCACCAGCTGAGGAACTCTCACATGGCCTGTTGATGCAGCAGTCCAGCAGGAGCAGGCCATTGGTAGGCTCTCCTTAAGCTTTTGCAGCTGATTGCCATGTGATCAGCAGTTAAAACTTTAATTGTAAAAAGCTGAGAATTAAATACAGGCTTAAAATTTGTACCCCTAATTGCTCCTTCAGAAGCCAGGCTGCTATCTGTAGCACTTTTTGGTTTAGTTTGCAAGTAGGAATGCTCACAAGTCTAGAATTGGTGCTTCAGACATTTCTCTGACTAGACCAAAATCAATACACAGGTTCAGATCTTCCAATGAGAAAAAAGGGCTTTTTTTAAATACACTCAGGGTATGGATTTCATTATTCAGTCCTTTCCTGCTACACACTAAGCAAGCCAATTTAAACAAGGAAACTTGACAGTTCATGGTTTGCCCTGAGGCAAAAACCCTAAGGAAATACGGGTTGCAGCACTAAAGCTGTGACCATCTGTACAACATACATAACTGGAAAAAAAAAAAGTGGAGTGAAATCATCGAGCATCTGAAAAGCAAAAAGTAAAACTCTGTTCTCTACATCAGAAGTTATCAGTAAAGTACTAGCAGTATACAAAGCTTCCTGATAGAAAGGAAGATGCTTATAACCATGTATTGTCTAAACAGTAGCTCAGGACACAGTTTTCTAATAGTCAGAGTAGAGAAATGTATTAGTCAAGGGACCTGAGGAAAAAAAAAGCAATTTTCAATTATTTATTTGGTCATCTCCTACACTACACATAATAATCACTTCTATGAATTATGAAAACTTTACCCTTGTTGCAATGACTTGGTAATAAGTCCAAAAGCATCGGAGCATGATGTAATATCCAAACCATTACATGAAGTATAAAAGATCATTATCTGGTTCAGAAATTATTGTTGTAAAAATAACATCTTGTGCAAAAAATTCTCCATTGCATTTGTAAAATGTCAAGTCACTTTCAGGCAGCCTATAGATTGCTTCATTAACATTTGTGTATTATTGTGAATCAAAGACGTCTTTATAGTTAGAGCCAAAACTCTTGAAAACTTGAAATGTATGTGTTCAAGGAAAAGAGAATGTGCATGTCTGCACTGGATGTTGTCTGTTTGCAGTATGTGCTGAACTCCAGAATGTAATAACCTCAGACATGCTCTGAACTGGATATACATTTGGTAATTTTCTGCTTAGCAGAAAATAGTCTAGATGTAGGTCTTCATTATCATACGCTACCCCTATGCTTCTTATCTATAATCAAAGCATAATAAACGTGTTTCATCATAAAATAAACTTGTGGAATTTGGGGAAAAAGGGTTTTGGATCAGGCCATAATGAAAGCTGCCTTCTCTCCCCTCTTTCCTTAGGGGCACAGGACAATTTCAGTATTGAATACCATGCAGTTGGAAAGTTTATTACTAGTTTTATGAGAGCACAAAATCGACTTTGATTTGATACTTTATGGTTTTGGATACTAAACCATCAATATTACTGTTTTTAGTGAAAAGGTACCATGATTATAATGACAGCGTCCAACTGATGACAGTATGGTCCTCTTTCCAAAAGAGACTGTCCTCTTTTTTAAGATTATAAATGAAGCCAGACATTAAAAACCCCAGCAGTTTGCCGACCTTTTATGTTGAGTCCTTTACCATCATAAAATAACTGAAGTGACAGTTCCAGCCTTCCATGCTTCACCAGAGCACCTCATTAATAAAAAAAATGGGAAAAAAAAAAAAAATAAATTTTTTTTTCCAAGTGGAGAAAAACCTACAGCAAGTTCTCCTGTCCTTGTCCTAAGTCCAGGAATGCACTATGCAGGGGATACTGCAGAGGTGCTCATTACACTGTTACTGCATTTTAACAAGTTTCAGTAGTCTCTTGGTTTACTTACTTTTCTACCCCTTCTCCTTTCTTGTATCTCCCCATCTTTACCCTCAATGTATAGAAAACACACTAAATACAATTACACTGACTCTAGAGTTTTTGTTCTGTATTTCAAGATTTGGGCATATGTCTGGTTTTGAAACAGAATCATGGTACTCTAATTATAGTCACAATCAGGGAATACTACCTTATTTCTTCAAATAGATTAATTCTGTATTTTATGTCAGACACAAACTGCACATCTGGGTTCCTAAAGGAAAATAGGGTGTTTATATATCTATATAAGTATATGAGAAGTATAACCCATTGTTCTTTAGATATTCGTAATACATAACATCCAGAAATAACATCAAAACAGATGAGCTGCTAAACCAGTCCTGACAGCAGAAACTATGTTCTCTTTCCACTTCCTCTTTATCCAAAATCCAAATCACAGTCAAACTGAACATTTTTTGAGCTTTGAAAAGCTTAGCTATTTTTTTCTCATCAGCATTTTCTTTTTCTGTGATCTCCAGATCACAGGAATATTAGACAAAATGCAGCTTTTGTGGTCAGACTGATGAGAAGCAGAGGTTTCTTTTCAGTTGCACTGGACTTGTTTGTGGAGTCAATATGTTCAGTGACTGAATGATCCTCTAGATTTCTGCAAACATATGCAAACTGTTTGAGATTCTTCCAGAAGCAACACTAGGAAGGCAACACCTGCACTCTAGCAAGTGCCACTTTTGTGAGCTAAGAGATCCATACGAAAACTATGAAGAACAAGAAGACCTGTTTTATACAAATCCACAGCCCAAACCACTAGCCACTTCTCTTATAATAAAGCAGCTATTCCAGAGACTTAACTAGCCTTTTTAATATGTAAAATGACTGCTACCAAGACTGGGTCAAAGCCCCCTTAATGTCTTCAAGATTAGTTCCTAGGCCTATTGAGTAAATACTGCAGTACAGCTGAACAGTTCCTGGACACGCACTCTTGCAAGTTGATTATTTATGACCATAGTCTTAAAATCCCTCTGACAGGGCCACACAAGACGTGTGTAGGACACCAGACACATTCAGTATGCTTTAGACCGTGAGTTTTCATGAGGATGTAAGTGATTGAACTACATTCCAAACCACAGATTTACTAAAGCAAAGTTGTGAAGCTTTGACATATAGCTGATACATACAAACAGGTCAGTAACTTTTCCAGATTTTCCTTTTGGAGTGGGTGCTGAAAACTTCTGAGTGCTTTCTTCAGTGAGAGCAATCCAAAAAATACATCAGGATCACAGTGTGATCCCGTGTACAGATAAGCTGGATAACACACCACCTCATACACAATCATTATTCTTCTACTCTATGGATCTACAGTTGTTAGGTGTCTTCTGAATCACGTACCACACTGTAATTTAAATGACTAATTGTCCACACCATATAGCTCATTAGTAAAAGAGCAAAGCTGAATTTGCTCCAACTTACTCTGTTTCCTTCATTAGTGCAAAATCTGCTCTCGCTCACGGCTATAATGTATATTAATGAGATATACTTCATTCATCTACTAATTTTTTATTTTTTTTTTTAATTTTCAAAAACTGGTTTACTTCTCAAAGGAAAATTCATGGTTACTGTTGTTTTCACAGTTCAGTTTTTTGATCATTTGATAGTTAGGAAACACAGTAGGAAATGTCTGGTATCAGGGAGGTAACGAGGGACTTACCAAATCAGAGGATTTATCTGTAGTTAGTTGTGCTATCAATAAAACAACAGAGCTCCTGCTAAGGAAGCAGTTTGTTGGGGGCATGTAGCACAGTAGGAACACCATGTTTGTCTTTAAAGGTGACCTGAAAAAAGTTATGTGATACTGCTGAGCTGTTTATTATAAGACCTGTTCATTTTACAGCAGAAAACCTGTCACACATAAAAAATACTTCAAACTGTTACTCCAAAACTCCTTGTTTGAGAAAAACTGCAGGAAGTGCATCAGCGCATCCCATTACACAAAGAGAGAGGGTCAGCAGACATGCACAGTAATGATATAAGTCAGACAAGTTCACATGCTGATAGATGGCAGACATTTGCCAGCAAAAAAATATCAATACTATGCCCTTCATTCCTTCAGTACTGGTGCATTTAGTAGGGCCTGTTGCAGTAGGATGAGGAGTAATGGCTTTAAACTAGAGGAGGGTAGATTCAGACTAGAGATACGGAAGGCATTTTTTATGCTGTGGGTGGTGAAACACTGGAACAGGTTGCCCAGAGAGGTGATAGATGCCCCATCTCTGGAAATGTTCAAGGTTCATGTTGGACAGGGCTCTGAGCAACATGATCTGTTTGAAGATGTCCATGCTCACTGCAGAGGGGCAGAGGGGTTGGACTAGATGACCTTTGAAGGTACTGTCCCACCATTCTATGATTTTGCAATTCTATTTTTACCTCCTTTTCAGAAAACATAGATAAAATCCTACTTCCACGCCACCCCCCCCCCCCCCCCCCCCCCCCCCCCCCCCCCCCCCCCCACCAGCCACACCCCCCAGCCGCGC
>WUAM01000164.1:378433-423648 GCA_024336885.1 Actenoides hombroni | reverse complement strand
ATAAAACCCTACTTCCCAGCCACCCCCCCCCACCCCCCCCACCCCCCATCATCATATCTCAAAATACAACCAGCTCAGGCTATTGAATGACTATAGATGTGGTTCAGGTATCTCATCTGGGCTCAGCAGATGACTCAGTTCTACAGTCCACATCACTTTAATTTAACTCTCACTTGTCTTTAGACTGTATGACCTTTAAACCCTTTAACCTGCTCTTTGGCAGAGAGATCATCTATTTTTTAAACATATGTACACCATAGAGACACTAGAGCACCTTTGTTGATGCATCTCAGGGATATGAGTGAGGGAGATAAACAATGGCAGTTACCTCAATTATATAGACTGTATCAACTATATAAGTTATTGCAGTTATATTCTTTCACAAAACATCTCCTCATCTTTTTAACTATGCTAGTTGCCTCCCACTGACATAACAGGTGAGATGATAGTAGCTTTTGTAAATAAAGAATACAGTCAACTACATAAATAACTACAATTCTTCTGTCTTAATTTGCTATCCAGTTCTTCATTAGTTGAAATTCATACTAATCTCTTCTTAGGCTGAAGATAAATATCTTCATTGTTTCAGCCTTTAATTTGCTCAGTATTCTACTATTTTCTCCCTTTCAATGGGAAATGAAAATGTGATGACTATCTTCAATATACATATATATATGTAAAACTAAATCCTCTCTCAATGTTACGCGCAGATTGCCTAAAATGGCAGGTAAACTATGCCACATCCCCAACTGATGTGTGTGCAGCCTAAGTTCCATATTTACATTTTTCCTTTTGGAGGTTGATTTTTTAATTATTATTATTATTTTTACTTAATTCTGTTCAGCTCAAGTACACACAACTATAACCATCAAAGTGTTACCAGCAGATTGGTCTTCATATCTGTGTTAAACATACATTAACCTTCAATTTTTGCTGGCTTTGGCAGCATTGGAAATGACCACAAGGCATCTATTAACACAGAGAAAGATAATCTTAACACACTAGTGGGATACATAGTTAATTGCAACAAATGGATAAATACAACAAGATTTTACCAGGAGATACAACACATGTCTTTATGTTTTGGCAAAAATGTCATCTGTCTTTGAAATAGAAAAAACAAAAATATCTGATGAGAGCATATCCCTCACAAAATGTGGCCTTCTACACCAAGGCCATACAGTTATGAAGATGTTTTTCCTCCATTAGAGTGAGCGCCATTATGATTTATGACTACAAAGACCTTTTTCAAATTAAGATTTGTTTGATTGTCTGTTTCTATTAAGGCTAGCATAACAATGTTTTCCCCTTTTCCAAACAAATGTTCTACACAGCCTAGCATCCACAAGACATGCACAAGGATGTGACAGTGATTAATTTCTATTGCTGAATTCTTTATTTCCAATAACTCATTTAAGATAGTCACCACTTTTTAATAACTAAAAGATATAAATTCTGCAGGGTATTTTTGCTTAGGTAATTGATAAAACATCTTCATATTAATGACCGTAAATTATGACTGTATTATACAAATCTGTCTCCTTGGAAGTCGCCTGTAGAACATGGCAGTATAGGAAGCTGCTGTACACCGAGGTATAAAATTTATACTGTGAAGAAAAGCACATCACCCCAGTGCCAGAAGTTGTCTGTACAAATATAAATAAATAAAATAATAATTTATCATTGAATTTTATCTGGATGATAAAGTTCTGATGACATCATATACATTTGAAATAAATTATATAAATAGTTTCTGAGACTCACTAAATATAATCCTCCCATAGGAAATGGCAAAAGCACAATTTTTTGGTTTTGTTTTTTTTAAAGTAAATTATACAAACAGGTGGAAAATTGCTTGTGGAGAATAATTGTGCAGCTGCACACAGAAGCACAGGTAAATTTTAAAAACTTTCTTAATATCTAAGAATTGCTCAACCTCTGGTCCTTCCTTAGGTAAAACTATAATCAAACACATATAAATTTGGATGCAATTGCAAAAATAAATGGTAAACTAACTGTCCATTCTCAAAGCAAGCTCATAAAAAAATTACCCTTGATTCCACAGGATCCTTTCTTAAAGCTGAGGCCCACATTAGATTAGGAAATTTCTTGTGTAGTACTGTATGTTACACATGCCTCCATACTTAGAAGACAATCTGGTCCTATGACTTCTATAGGTATGTCCAACTATTTTTGGAGAAGCTATGTGAAGTTTTTCGAGGCAGTGATAAACAGCAGCCATAGTACAGATGGACAATCAAACTTCTTATGAGAGAAACTGACAGCTTGTTTCCACCATTTAATTAACCTGT
This sequence comes from Actenoides hombroni, assembly GCA_024336885.1. Lineage (NCBI taxonomy): Eukaryota > Metazoa > Chordata > Aves > Coraciiformes > Alcedinidae > Actenoides > Actenoides hombroni. Next base: position 421,336 of record WUAM01000164.1, on the reverse strand, counting down.
AAACTAGTAAGGACTCCATAAATTGTTTGGCAACAGTCAAAATATGCTGATATTTCATCCAATATGAGTATCTGTAGGTTCATATTCATTTTTGTTACACTTTACAGAAAATTATAGTCCAAATCTTTGGGTTAATAAAGGTCAAGATGATTTCCCATAGTGAACACAAACCTGAAAGGAAAATTATGTGGAATAGTAACCCACACTTCTGAAATATTTTGTCAAATATTCTCTGCTAAGAATAACATCTCTTTGGGCATTTGACCAGACCACAACAAGGAGCAAAGAAAAGTTCCTTGGTGTGTACTTTACTGGGATTCTAGGACAACAATATTTCAGGAATGCATATAATTACAAGTCTTATATCTATACAGTGTGAAGGCAGGGTCATCATTTACTGGTACTTCACTATCCTTGGTTATATTGCAGCTATTCTTCATAGTTGCACAGAAACAACCAGAGCTGTGGAAGATACAAGGACACTGACACAGTCACTTCATCATACCGTATTTGGACACCTATATTATACTAGTGATTAAAATCTCTCTAGACTTTCCATCCAAGAAATATCACTTCTATTCCCGCTACTACCTGCTATTTTTGTGTGTATAGGATTTTATGATTTATCACCATAAATGCACTAAGAAGTTCCTGCCAAACAGCTCCTCTTGGACAATACACAGGACAGCAGAGACCTTGTGTGTGAATATGCAGGTGAATTTTAATAGCCCTGGAAGAGATGACAGAGAAAGGGTTGCAAAAAGAAGAGGACTCTTGGTCTCTAGGCCAATATACAAAAATACTATCCTCCAAACATGTAAACACTTCTCAGACATGCTCTTAACAGCGTTGCTATGTTAGTCAAACTTAACAACAAAGAGAATTCAGCTGATACTGTGAGGAGAGACAAGTTACTATTTCTTAGCGTTCTGTCCTCTGAGAAATATTGCAGGATTTATTCAGTGCCAGCCAGTCATGTCTTTCAGCAACCAAAAGTCTTTCTGAAAGTGACAAAGGCATTGTGTTACATTATTTTTGTATTGTAAAGCAATTTACCAGGCATGAAGCAGCATAGTAAAAGATAATTACAGTAATTCTCAAATTGACCAGGATGAACGTGCTCCTACCCTAAGTACACACTGAGTATCACTGAAAGGAGACCTCTGAATTCCAAACAAACCTTGACATGTCTCAGACTGCAGCTGAAACCCCCCCCACACACACACACACCCTTCCTCTTCACGCTTACTCAAAGGCACCATGCTGGAGTTTCCCCAGGCTAGACGCTTTGCTGGGGTCAATTTTGTCTTACCCCCACAAGGCTATTATGTAGGAAAATTTTAGTTTTCAAATTGCTGCAAGTATAAACACCACCCTGTTTTTGCAAACAATAATGTATTTAGAAGCTCTTATAAAATAATCAACTCTGAACCATAATTTCGCACGCTTTCACTAAAAATGCACAGACTGTCATTTTTAAGTACTGTAATTATTGCTTTTATCATTCAAGCAACATTTCATGGAAAAGCTTCACTAGAAGCAGATTCTGAAAGACCCAATACCTTCAACAGTTGCAAAGTCATAAATGAACTAAGAATTCCTGCCTGTACCTCAAGAATTCACAAAAGAAACAAGAGTTGAAAGGGAGGCAGATGGTGTTTTATATCAGTATGCCTCAGGAAAAAAAAAAAAAAAAGAAAAAGAAAAAAAACCCCATAGGCTAAGATGTCATTTTAGGGGATCAGCACTTACACTTACACTGGTAATAGACATCTTTAAACAGTTTCTCTCAAGCAAAATCTTTGGATTGACAGAGAAAAAAAACTGTGAGCATGTCATATCATACAAAGGATCCAAATTAGTTGTGGTTTAAGCCCGCCCACCCAGCCAGCAACAAAGCACCACGCAGCCACTTGTTCATGCATACCGCCTCTGGTGGGATGGAGGAAGAAAATACAACAGGCTCAAGACAAAGGACAGGGAGGGGCTCACTCATCAGTTATGGTCACTGGCAAAAGACAGACTCGACTTGGGGAAACAAAATCAATTTAACTTAAACAACAAAACCACTACCAATTTACCAATTGAATCAGAGTAGGACAGTGATAAATAGAACCGAATTTTAAGAACACCTTCCCCCCATCCCTCCCCTTTTCCCGGGCTAAGCTCTACTCCTGATTCTTTACCTACTACCTGCCAGCAGCGCCAGGGGCAGGGAACAGGGGGTGCAGTCAGTCCCAGGCCATTCCATGTTGTTTCTTCCCCTCTTTTCTTCTCAGAGGGAAAAATGTGGCATCCCTCCCACGGGAGGCAGTCTTCCACTAACTTCTCCAACTACTAGGAGTCTGTTTTGCGGGCTACAGTCCTGCCAGCGACGGACTGCCTTAAGAGTCACTGACTTCTTCAGGAGCAGTCCCCTGCTCTGGCTTGAGGTCCTCCACAGGCTGCAGGTGGGACTCTGCCCCACCATTTCTCTCTAAGGGCTGCAAGGGCTCAGCCTGACATCTCACCATGGGACACAGGGGAATTGCTGCTCCGGTATGTCTCCCCACCTTCGTCCTCCCTGACTTTGGTGTCCACATGGTTGTCTTCCTCTTGACCCACTCTTCTCCCAAAACAAAAGGACCTGCCCAACAGGTTTTTCACCTCTTAAATACATTGTAGCAGAGGCATTGTCCAGAAAAGTACTACTCCACAGTTAACCCCCAAGCCTTCTGGTTTTAAGTGAGAACTGAATAGACAAGAATTATCCTCTCAGAATCCTAGGGTCCCAGGCAGCTCTCCCCCGGGAAGTAATTGTCACAGGTTCTTCTCATGCCGACAAGGAGCCAAGAGAGCAGAGGAAAGAGTCAATGTGATTTAAAGAAGAGATACATGAAGTATTTTGTACTTTTATACTATTTTATACCAAGGTACCACAGGCATTGAAATTATTTAAAAACACATAAGCAAAACTATTGAAGGTACATTTGAGAAATATGACAGTGAAAACTACTAAGATTTGAAGGTTTTTTTTGCAATTAATGTCAATGGAAGTTAAAATGTTACTGAATTAAATTTATAAATGTTACTAAAAGGCACATCACAGAATACAGTTTTCCGTCTCCTTTTAGTAGCAATATCTGACGGCAGCACGAAGAGGATGTTTTGCCACAGCACTAGGTTTAATGTCTTTATTAAAGGAATTTGTCCACAAATATGTTGTGACCAAAAAAAGCCTGAGCCTTTGACTACTTCTGACAAGAAATTTCCTTCAAAACCTAGAAAAAACAGAAGACATGGAGCTTCCCATGTCTGGGCACTCAGCTATTACAGCAATGAGCTTGCTGTTCACCATCCATGCGATGGCTACCTATGTATAGTACAGGGCAATCTTGAAGCTGATAACACAGCTGAGTCTGCCTAATCTTGCTACAACAAGATGAGTTCTTAGAAAATTTTGGGTTGTAAGTCTGATGGCAGCAGACATGAAGGAGTTATCAGAGCAGCAGAAGACAATGCTGTGTTAGGCTTTTACAGTGCACTGACCTTCTGCATAGCAATAAAACTTGGGTTTAATGCCTTGCTGTACTTTAATAGTAATTTAGAACATTTAATAGCTAGTAATTTGATTTTAAAATCCTAAAAACTATATACAGTTATGATGTACAGATCTTAATATATTTGGTTTAATTAAGAGACTGGCCAAAAGATAAGTTCTCAGTACAACTAGACACTTGACTGCCTATACAATCTAATCTACAGCCACACGGAAAGAACCAAGTTTGCAGTAAACAACACATCCTCACTTGCTTCCTCCTGTAAAGGACAATACAGCATGACATGTGGTGCATGCACACAGTGACATATTGCATCTGCTATTATCCTGTTCCACTTGCATGTTTTGCCCTTTCTCTGCCTTGACTTTTTCTGGTCATTAGTGCAAGGTCTAAAAGGACCTTCTACCAAAGTGTCCTCAGTGAAGCTTTGGATAAGAATATCAAGTAGAAACTTGATCACCAGGCAGGTAAACGAATGTGTTCAGAATAGAAAATAAACCTGGACAATGCAGAACAGCTGCTCCACATCTCCTACAAATACTGCTACTGCTCTTACTGCCTTTATGTGTATCCCACACATTCCAACTCAACTTGCCACAATCTTTCTTTTTTTCCTTAAGAACCATTATAGTTGAGCTGTTCATTAAACTATTTTTACATAAAATACGGGAAAAATGTGTTTAATTTCCTGCACATTCAACTTACTTTTCTTTTTCATGTCTATCTTGTTAGAAATCTTTCTCCATTATGACCATATTATTTAATTTTCTTCTTATTTTCCTTTGTTACGCAATCCTTTACTGACCACAACTACCATTATGTTGCAATTGCTGTGCCTATCACATTCCTTTTATACAGCATCTGCATCATCCAAGTCCTTCCTTTCCTCCATTTATATTTTTTCTTAACACTCTGAACATATCATCCCTCTTTCACATTCTCATGTCTTTTTGCTGCTTTTCAGTTCTCCCAAATCTAAAACAAACATCTCTAGTGAACTTCAAAATGATTCCTGAATTTCTTGGTTGTACTTACTTATACCTGCCCTTACCATGTGCTAAAAATTAACTCTCTTCCTCGTATGACTCACATGGTGGCTACATCACCAAAGAAGAAAGGTACCACAGGAATCCCTCAGGAAAAGTACAGCTCTCCTATCAGAGTCAAGAAGAGAAGGGCTGAGTGAGCCCTTTCTGTGACATCCCATGGGGGCACAGATAACTAAAGCAACAGACAATTCAGTAGGACACAACAGTGAGCAAATAAAGTAGCATGCATATTAGTCTGCAAGCAATACTGATTGAGCCACAGAGAAAGTATTTTGGGATACAGAAAGAAAACAAAAAGGGGACACCCTCTGGTGTACACAGAGAAAGAATTTATTTGAATATGAGTGTGTCTTCTTCCAGTTGTGGAAAATGACAGTAATGGGCAAGAGCACACTCTGTCCTTGTCAGATTTCCAAACTACAGGAAGAAAAAGAGCTTTCAATTTTGTTGCTCCTTTTACTGCACTGACCATTACTGACATAATTTGGAAAAGGACAACTTGTGAGGGCAGTGTTCTGCTATATTTTAACTGCTCTTCCATGTAGCTGATGAGAATAATTTCCTAGAGACACAACTGAAGATATTTTTAGAATGATTTGAGGAAGGTGCTGCTGCCCACACAATTCTCACTCCCAATTCAGAACGTGAGCAAAGTTCCTTGTGATTGAACTCAGAGAAAACACAACGTTCCCACAGTTCCCCCTGTGGTCTGGCAGAGAGTTAAAATTTGCTACACTTACTGTAAGGAGTTTACAACTGTCATTTAATAGTTTCCATATTTCAGTTTCTACTATACAAAAACATCAAAATGAAGGATAAATTTGGGGGCTTTATAGGCTTTTCAGAATATGAATTGTTTCCAATATCTCTAGAAAAGCATACTTAATCTGTGGCAAATACCCATCTTTCCTCTCATCTCCCTTCTTATACATAATTAAGGAAGAATATATGTTTCTGCTGATAAATCTTTTAAGCACATGTGAAAAAAAAAAATCTTACAAATGCTGTAACACAATACATGGCTACAGGGCACTGTAGCCTTAGAACACAGGACAAGCCAAGCAGAAGAAAATTTGGGTTTGGGTTTTCCTTTGGTTTGTATTGTTTTATTCAAAGGACAAGCATAGGAATATTTACAGGTTGGGATATCTCACCTAATTTAATTTTGTGTTGGCGAGAAAGAGCAAATTGCTTTATTTCATTTCATTTTCAGCAATCTAGCATTTGATTCAGAAGATCATAGAACAGCTACAGCACATTGCAAGATGAGCCTTCAGCTTCTAAAGTGAAGTTTAAAATTATAATGACTCTTTCCTTGTAATGAATTTATATTTTAATTTCTGAGTAACTAGCACCACCACAAAAGACTATATAATACATAGTTGCATCAGAAGAGCAACAGGATTCTTTCTGTTCATAACCGAGTTCAAGTAAATATTATTGGACACATACAAAAAAGTAAGTTCGTAAGATTTGTTTCAAACCAGAGCTGATCTGTGATGCAGTCTGTGTGTGCATGACTAGGAGACAAGTATGAAAAACAAAAGAAAACAAAAAAGGATATCCAAGCCCATAAGAAAAGAGATGCATCCTGGTGAGCACCATCAATACATACAAAGTATAAAAACATCCATTATATAACAATGAGTTGCGTAGTCATACGAATAAAAAGGTCGGGGTTGTTTTTTTTCATTTAGGTGTCATGTTATTTGCATACAATATTAATATAATATATTTTACAAGCACAACTTCTTTAAAAGGCCCCCAGGAGACAGTCATATTTAAAGTCTGAGACCTTAGGTACTGTCTACCTCACTTTTGGATGGATTTTACAGTCAAAACAATTCCGTTTCTCTGTATTCTTGTGTCAAGGATTCTTGTCTTTCTGCCTTGTGTCAGATTTAGTGAATTATGCAACTACATGGTGAGTTAGTTCATCTGGCTTATCCTGTGGAAAACTAACTCTGCCAACACAGAAAAATAGAAGGAAAGTTTTCTAATGGATCAACAAGATGTATCAAATCACCTTCTAGTCATAAAATCACTTGATCCAATGCAAAGCAGAAAAGTGGGAACATGGTGTTGGGGTAGGAGAGCCAACACACTGTTCCTTTAGTAGCTGCTTTCCATGGAGTCAGCTGAACCACAACACTCTTCACATGTCCCTACCATATGGGTCATTTCTTAAATTTTACCATCCACAATTTCTTCCTTGGCTGTGGCCTAGAAGTATTTTCTACTACTTTTTCTTGGGAAGGTGAGATTGATCCCAATGACTTCAGTGTGCTTACAGCACTCTGTCAATGGATGAGTCTTTCTAATGCTGTTGTACGTTATTAAAAAAAGCTGTGATACCTCTCCCAAGTTATCCATGATTACTTATCCTTGCAGCTTATCCTTTGGTAAGTTCTTAAACCATATCTTAGGAAGCAGACTAAGTGTGAAAGGCACCTGATGAGGATAGCTTCTTAAATTTGGAAAGGCACTATTATTAAAAGAATTCTTCCTGAAGTACTGCTTACCTTCTGCTGACTGACACTGAAAAAATAGAGGTATGAAAGGCAACTATACACTCCAGTTTATCTGAGACAGACCTTGGAACAACAGGATTGCTTAATAGAACTTTCTCCAAAGGAAATTCACAAGCCAGTGAGACTCAGACATCCAAGGCCTCTAGCAATCCTCAAGATCACAAGACACTGAGAATAGATAATCTTTTGCTGTAAGGAGAACGTCCCCCTTTTCACCTTCTGAAAATGGCTCAATGTATTGCCTCCTTCTATGAGATCTGTGATGGAGAAGTGACTGGAGAGAGTACCCTGGCTTCTTTTCAAGGAGACAGATAAAACAGACAAAATCATCCACTGCAGGCCTGGATCTGCAGAGTACCAATTATACCTCATGCTGTTTTAAGTGGAATTGGAGCTGGCAGCTACCTGAATATCATATATTTCACGTAGTTTAGTAGTGCAGATTTCAACACTGAACTAACATGCTGAGCAGCTTCAGTGATGATATGTTCAGTGCTGAGCTATGTGGCCTGACTGGAGACGAATGGTGCTAACACCAAACCTATGGAAATCACAGGAGTCTGTATCTGAGGTGCTGCAGAGGAGAAAACACCAGAGGTATTATAATCCTCTGAGACAAAGAAAACATTCATGCTTACATGCACAGATCTTGGAATAATGAACATACGATCAAGAACAACAGCCCTTGACAACAGCAACCTTGAACTTTTTCCTGGCTTCTCAGAAACAGTTGGTTTAGTGCCTATAGCACAAATAGTTAATTGTTCAACTGTCTTCAGAGCTGATGAATCTACAAGAGCATCTGCATGCTGAAGAACATGCCAGGCAGGCCTGAAACCCAGGGGACTAGGGATCTGCCACAATGACTGAAGTAGCCTCTTGAAAAGGGCAGTCAGTAGAGAGAAGCTACATGTACAGATAAGCATAAAGTTACAATTTTTTCCTTCCAAAGACCAAATTTATAGAAAACTGAAGAACAGAAGAAATAAAACCCAATCACAAAATGAGAATGCAACTGTCCTTCACATACATAAGCTCTGTCATAGAAGAGACAGAGCACGAGGCCAGCATCTGGTCTTGTACTAAGCAAGACTTGTTCTTTTGTTGTGGTCAACAACCATTTCTTCTCTGTGATGTACTCTCACACTTTATGTGAACTTTGACGTGAGAACAGACAGACATTTGAGGAACAAACAGTTACAAGTCAACTAAGCAAATTAACACAGCTGAAAGGTAGTGACTAATTCTCTTTGAAGTTCTTCTCTCTCCTGAATGTATACTTTACCACAAACACTACAATAGTCTCATAATTGATTTGCTTTCTCAGGTCAAAGCCTCTGGTTACTACATACTGATTTAACAGGGTTAATTCAAGGGAGCATTTTAGGAACATCTTAAAATATTTTGTAGTCTCCGCTGCAGGACTACTTTTAATTACATTGTCCTTGCATGGCTCCTTCTTCTGAGCTCCTCAAATACCTCCAGCTTCTCTTTTGTTGTTTAGGTAACTGGCAGTAAAAGTCCCATTTGAGAGTCCTAGACTTCCTTCTTCTGTATGTACTTAACCCAATGCAAATGAAACGCTAGGTCACATCCAGTACTGAAGAACATCTCAGTATGCCCTCAGCATTTGACATGTTGCTAATGATAGCAACTCCAGAATTCAGCACAGTCTGTGCTACTCCAACAGCTCAAGGTGTTGAATACAGTGGCTGCACAGAATCCAAGACTCGGGGAGAAATGCAAAAAGTATAGTATCATTGTACTTCAAGTGAAGTGAAAATAAGATCTGTATTTTTCCTCAAAACTGAAAGTCAAATTCTTTTTGAAAGTGACAGACTTCACTGCCAATTGGTACTGATCAGAGAGGAATGCAACAAAAATAGGTAAAGCTAGTGGCCATTTTGATCCTTCCATTAACTGGTGTTGGGACAGCTGACCTGGGGGAGGTTGAAATATGAACTCAGCTTCTCTGACCATGAAACTGAAGTCATTGGACAATGCTGGTAAGTGGCTGAAGATACGCTACACATTTTCTCTAGTGTGTGCAGCTGTTCTGCAATCTCCAGCAACCAAGACCATTACTGGATTTAGATTTGTCTTCTCATATTGGATGTTCACTTCCACAACGACCAGCATATGTTCCTTTTCACAGCCTGAGAAAGCTGAAGGCATCGTTACCAAAAATGGAAGAGGGAAAGGAACAGAGGACCACTAATGAGAAAGTCCTCTGGATTTGACCAGGTGATTATACCAGCACCTACAGTCACTAAGGTAGCAGGCGAGATTATTGGATAGTGCAGATGAGAACAGACCAGTTTTCTGAGGATCTAAGATACTGTACCTTCTGTGAAAATGCCTAGCTAGGACTATTTTATCAATGATTCTGCAAACAGCACATAACTGCATTTACTCTGAGGAAGTATTTTGTCAACAGTTTTTAGGTAAGGAAGGGTAATCACATGCTGGGAATTTTCAAGAACACTAGCATTCATGACCACAATATTTACAGCAGTTCTCAAAATAAATCTAGTCTCCTTTACATGAGTCACACATTAACCAAATATAGAATCTTTGTAGACATTCATTCAAAGAAGAAACAATTCAAGAATTGGGTTGCCAATATAGATAGAGGGCCAGAAATATCAGTCACAGGTTCCTAATGCTAAGAAAATAATTAATTCATACTTTCTCCAGAAAAAAAAAAAAAAAAAAGAGTATTTAAAATATCCCTAAAACATAAAAGTGGAACAAAACATCTGCAAGTTTAAAATAAAAAGCTATTAAAAATTTGGATTAAATATTCAAGAATAATTTTTCATTCAGAAACACGACAGGGCTGCCACAATGCTGCTGTAAACATTAGCATTAATGCATGGGTACACCACATATTCTGACCTTTAAATTTAAAATTACCTAAGTCATTGCTGATTGTATAATGTATACAATATGGTCCTTTTCCCATCCTACTACTTTCCTGAAATTTAAAGTAGAGAAAAACTGAAAAAAAAAAAAAAGAAAAGAAAAGAAAAAAAGAATCAGGAATTAGAGTTGGTAATTTTGCTTGCTATTCATCTTTTCCATACTTCCTTCCATGCTCATATTTTAATATTTGCCTTTTGGATATTTTAGGTACGCAATCTCAGCAGACCTCCTGAATGCAGGGGAAAGAATTGTGGAAAGGAGAGCAAATTACAAAAAAAAGCAGTGCCATACACTGTAGTTAAGGAAAGAATAAACATTGCAATCATACTACATACTATTGTGAAACTGTATAGAAAAAAAAATCACCAAGTAATTTTCCATTATATCAAAGAAAGCATCTACTTTCTATACAATAATTATGGTTTTTATTCAGAATGCTCTCTCATAGAAAGTCCCAACTTTTTAACAAATTTTACACAATTTCTGCTGGAAACAAAAATCTGTGGTTTTTACCAGTTCTAGAATGACATAATGAATGCTGCTCTGGAACCACAGCAGAGACCAACTGTATCTCCAACAGTCCAAAAGCGCACTGCTGTCGTTCTCCTCATGCCTCAGATCAGAAACACTAGTTGAGTGCTTCAAGTAACACTGTTAGATAAAATATGGGATGGTTTTCCTGTTGCACTCTAAGTACAATCGTGCCGATGTTCTGTTTTTTAGATGGCAGTATCTAACTATGAAGGTGGTGAGGGTAATGGAATAATATGACTAAGTAATGTAGATGATGTGGTTTTGTTTTTTATTTTGAAAGCCCACAATATTCATGAGAGGAACAACACATGGAGAGAAAAGTCTCTCCGTAAGAAATGTCAATACATCTTATTACAGAGACAGCACAATAGCATGGCTTCGATATTATAAAATTCACAGCTTTGATAAACAGCCTACAAATTACCTCTTGAAGGGAGCTGCATAATAATACCTGAAGCGTAAAGCGAGAAAATGGAGTTTAATTAAGTGTTGCCCAGCTAAATCACACTGAGAAAAGCGTAGGGAGGTAGGAAGAATACTGAGAACTTCAGCTCTGCAGAGAGGTGGTAAGACAGAGTGGTCAGGCAAAAGGCTGTATCTGAAAACATGCTGAAGCTAGAGTGGGTTACACACCAGCAGATTCTGATGAGCAAAAGCACCCATTCTCCCTCCTTTCCCCACAGTTCCTTTCAACCTGTAACATTCATTTTCTCCCCTTTGTACACAACAGGAGAAAAGCAGTATCATAAAACAAGGAAGAATTAGTAAGGCTGAACTGCATGTGTCCTAATTAATATTTAATATTTTGAAAAAAAACAAAGCTGTAGTGCAATGTGCATTTAGTAGCCCAGCAGGAAAGTCATAGGGAAAAAAACCCAAACACATAAAGGCAGATGGAACCATCATAGAGCTGCCAGTGTTATACTGGGGTTGGAAAAGGATGGTACTCACAATTTTTTTGCAGAATTGCTAGGTTTAATGAAACTGCAAATTATTGTAAATGAAGTTATCAGGATTGGCATGATGCTAAATATTAGCATTGTACACTGTTTTCCTTAGGTGTCACAATTAATACTGCAAGAGTACCACCAATCATCTAAAACTCTTTAGCTGCCTACTAAAATAAAGTGCGATGTACCCTTACACATTTGGAAAGTATCCATTATGATCTTCAATTTTTCAGGCGTCCAACTTGTGTAGGAACTGGTAGTTTCACCACAGGCACAGTGCTGCAGTGCTCCAGTACTTACTGACATCTCACAGATTAAAATGAGCTTGCATTCAACTTTGTCTCTCTACTAATAATCCTTAACTCAGACCATTTCATTTTGCATTAATGTTCTATTGACCTAAATAAATAATCTTACTTTTGTAAGCAACAATTCAGCCATTTGATAGAATATAAATTTCTAGGCTTTCAGAAGTATGAGAAATAATTCCAACTGGTTTTCCCTACTCTGATCTCTAAACTGAAATGTGCCTTCAATATATATAAGTGCATGTACGACGCGTAATAGTTTGAAAGTGGAGTCCAGACATGAATTTTTACATGTCACTAAGCTGCATAGAAAGACCATCGCAATTGCAACACGTGAATAATCCAAATGAGTTTGCACTTAAGTCAAGGAATGTTTTGCAGCTGACTTCAAAACAATACACTTGCCTTTTACCAACAAGCACAGGCAGATACTGTAACATTTCTTGCAGTATTGCCTTTGCTTAATTAGTGAATAAAAGCTCTTTAAAGTGTTTTATCCACATAAACCCACAGAAATATTTATTCACAGAAATTCTAACCCAAAGCTCCAAGAAGGCAACCGTTTTACTGCTTCTGCTTCTTTAGTGATACTGACTCTTAACTGGAGACTGAGCAGTCAAAACAGAACAGTTCAGCAGCAAATTGCCTGTGCTAATAATAGAGACAAGGCATCATATACTAATTAACACACCAATAATTGAATATTGATTAGAGTTTGTCACTTTTAAAATAACTGAATTCATCTTGCTTCTAACAACCAAGAGACTGTTACAGATTTGTAATAAACAAAGGATCTTCAATTCAGGAATGCTTTGTCAGCTTTCTTATTGTGTTCTGTACAGTGAAAGACACTTTTAAAATATTTCCTTCTATTTGATAATTTTCCCTATTTTTTTCAGTTCCCAAAGAGAAAACACTTGGGATATCCTGAGTGCAGAAAACTCATGCATACCATCTTGTTCCCAAGTACAAAAGTAGATCCAAGGACAAAGGAATTAAGAGATGTAAGACCTGGTGATACTGCTAGATGTTATATCACGTACTGGAAATTTAGGATAAAATTATAAGGGTTGCACAGCAGCTATGAAAGGTCAGTAACACAAAACTGAAGTGTTTGTTGGTTTTATTTTTCCTCCAGTTACATTTTAGGAGGCTGAATTTTCAAAGAGATGGCTAAAGTATAAATTGTGCACCTACCAAAAGCTATTTTTATGATTCCATGGAGACATCAAATCCTGAGAGATAGCAGAACTTGAGATAAACTGGAAGAAAAATGTCTAGAAAGGTATCTGCATGGTTAACAGTATCAAGTTAAGGGCATAATCCTGTTCCCTGCCTGGGAACAGAAAGGCTATTAATCTTCAAATGTTTTCTTCTTGGGAGTGAGAGGAATATAAGGATACGAGACCAAAACTCAAGCCCAAACAGGAGAAATAACAGTAAAAGGAATACTGTTCAGAACTATCACCCTTGAGTGTTTTTAACTCTTCATGAGTTGTCTCATTTTCTGTGTCTGTAGTCCTTAACAGTAAGGCCTTACAAAACATAAGATTGGTTATAAAATGGTTGCTTTTAAAATAATAGCAACCTTATCTTCTGTTTTCCACCTTTTCATGTTTTCAAGAGAGATCACCAAATTAAAAATACACATGTGGGAAAATATATGTCATATATATACACACACATGATTTGCCAAGGTAATTTTTAAAAGGATGGATATTAATTTGATGTAATATTAATTTTAATTTATCAAAATACAGATTTTATTCTACAACAGGCATTCAAGAAAGGCAGTTATTAAAAAAATAAAAAAGTTTTCCTGGTTCCACAATTTTGTACTAAACTAAACAATTCCATTATATTTTCTTCCCAGATGTTGAAGTAAACGGAACCTGGTAACTGAAACTACCTGTTCATATAAGTGTCCTCTCAGATCTCCAACCTGAAAGTGCATGGGTTTAAACAAACCATAAAGCATGACAGGCAATTTCTATGGTTAAACAGTACTTCAGTGTAACAAAACGAGGTGTTCCGGGTCAAATAAATAAATAAATACATAAATGCATAAATACATAAATGTTACCGTGTTTAACTCATGCGTCAGTCCATAGGTATTCTTTTGTTATTCCAAGTTTCTGACAGTACTGAAGTGAGGGGCCCTTGGCAACTTACGCAGCAGCTGGAGAGAAATGGGGACACATATCCCACTACATACCCCTTTCTGTTTCTTCTGTGCATTAATTTTGGGGGAGAAAATTCTGGATGAAGAAGACAATTTTTCATTAAAAGTCACTGAAGCTCATCTTTAAATTGGTGCCAAAACTGGCTCTTGCATTGAAATCTTTTGTGCCTACATTCATCATGTAGGGAATTTCTATAGCAAATTCTACACCCCCTGCAAAGCATGGTTTAAAATGGAATCCCTGACACAACATTAGCAATGGCCATGCTATGATAAGAGAGAAGAGAATACAATAATTGTTACAGTTTGCTAAGCTCCACCTGGAGGACCTGGTGGCTAAATGGATTATTCGCTGACTTTTCACCTCTGGGATTCCAGCTCTGGCTGGAGTGACTGAAAATCATTCTGATCAGTCAAGTGAAAAAAGACCAAAGTGAAATTAGACTGGTGGTTTCAGCTCGGTTCCCTCAGTGCTGTACTTCCAAATCACAAAACCACAGCATATTGAACACTGCTAGCAGGGGAGAAAGAGAGTCTTTGAGGCTTAATGAGCATGAATCCAGCTGCCTGTCCAACTTGCAAACACCTTAACAGAGACTATAACCAGCTCATACAAACAGGCACAAAGTAGAATAAATGACTGTGGATTACCATACAAATTAATGAGAAGCAATCCCTTGTGAATGTGTATTGAAATGTCTGCACTGCATATCACGACATAATTGTTAATCATATTAGATTTACTCTGATGATAGATAGCCAGATGATGCTTTGGTAAATGTTTACAGTCTCTAATAGTATTTCAGTATTACTATTTAAAAAAAAAACCAAAAAACAAAAAAACAAGCCTTTCTACTTTCATTGCACTGACTAAATAATCCTAGCATATCCCATGACCTATGTGTGCAAGACTTACTTCAATTTAAAAATGGAGAGACTGGGGAACAGAGAGGTTGAAGTGCTTTATCCATAGATTTTTAAGGCCAGAAAAGGATATTATGATCATCTAATCTGACATTACACTTCCCACTGTCTCAGTACAAAGCTAGACAGTGAGAATCAATAAAGAGAAATGCTGTTAGGATGTAGGAATTCAAGATTTCAAAGCCCAAGCTCAATTCCCTGTTAATTTATAGAACTAGGCATAGCAAATTTGCCTCAAAGCCAGTGTTCTATTGCAGTAAAACAGTCTTGCCCTGTGCTGCTGTCTTTACCTGTAGCTCAGCAAATAAAGACAGACAAAGACAGACAAAATCCGGCTTCCTCCAGTGGGAGAATTTAAATGGGAAAGAAATCTGCCATACATTAAAAGTGTATGTTTATTATCTCATTAAATTACTGCTTGGAACCAATCAAGATAAAGACCTCTGTCATAGTTTGGATAATTCAAGGTTAGTTTTTTTGTTTGGTTGTTTCTTCTCCTTGTCTAAAATTATTTTATAAGACCACTTCTTTATGGCAAAAACTGCAGAAAATACTCACATCTGCTATGTCAACAAGAGTGACAGTGTAGGTGTAGAAGAAACTGTGATTTTGTAGGTTGGAGTTAAGCTATCTCAATAATAAGTCTTATAACAAATGCTGCCTATGAAATTAAACATATTTGTTTATAAGAATATTATTTGGGGGCATCTAGCACGTTGTCATGATTTTCATTAAATGAAAAATCAACTGAGGAAAAAACAGAGCCTGTGAATTTCTCTTGGGCATCAGGCATTCAAAAGCGATGTCGCTTTTGTACCTTAGAGCTTTCTTAATTCTCACATCAGAGCAACAAACAGAACAGGAGTTCTTATAAAGCAGCCATAGCAGCTGAACTTCTGCTCACACAAGTCTCTGACATTATTCTCCTCCCCTACCAACTATCCATCTTCCATGCTTCGTTTAATGAGATTAGGGAATATTAGCAAATATGCAACATTGGACTGTTGTGAAAACGTGTGAGAAAAATGTAGAAGTCGATTGAGACATCCTGTGTATGTGGAGAATTTTCAAGTATGGCTCACTGGAGAAGGCTTGATTAGCTAGATATGATTGCAGTCACTAATTTTCTTCTTTGAGGGTCATATGACTGCTCAGATGCCCAGGAAATTTCAATTACGAAGCAAACAGGCTGTATGTGCTCCACAACTGTTCCACTAACCTAATACTGAAAAGCCTTCTTAAACAGTGTATTTGCCCATAGCTCATACATGTTTTAGAACTATTTGTATTTATTTAACAATAATTGCTTTATAGGATCTTTCTTGGTTTATTTTAAAACAGTATACCGTATGAAACTGCACGTAGAACTTGTGTAAAACTTACATCTAATGAAAAAGTATGCCAAAAGACCTTCTAGAAACCTGAAAACAGTTTAAAAACCTGACAGATACTTGCTTATTGGCAAAATAAACATTTCTCCAAAATAATTTATTTCATGTATTGAATTTACCTTATGCTGCAAGGTCTCTACGTACCTACTCTTTGGCTCACTGCCTTTCACACTTTTGGAGGGAGACTATATCCATACAGTGGACTTCCTTTTTTTTGGATCAGTCTTTGACAACTGGGACACAGATTACTTACTACAGTCTGTTGAGTTAGGCTGCTGCTGAAAACCATGTGACATTATTTTTCTCTGGGAAGTCGTATGCATTAGAATAAAAACTGGTTCAGTGAGAACCTCCGTAAAAACTAGTATGAAATTAAGTGGTCCCCATTGGACACCAGCATGAAACAAAGGACCTGACACACTCTATCATAAAGGAAAGATCAGATTTGCTAATGGCATTCACTGCTATGCAAAATTAAGGAGTTAGATGCAAGTGAATTGCATCTGATGTTTCATCTGTTTCATTGTAGAAAGTCTTCACGTGCTCTGCCTTAGAAGAACATCACTATAGAAAATGATGTTATCTTTCTTTTGATGCATCACTATAAATTGAAAATGGCTTTTTAAAGAGTCTATGGAGGAGCCAACACATTTTCCATATTTTTTTTTCATCCTTTATTTCCCCAAAATGGATTTTCCTATTGATTTTGGAGCTATCATACATTTTAGTTCACAGTAGCCTGGCACACTGAAACATTGCTGGGCACATCTATTTCTTTTGCCCTCTGCTATTTAGATTTTGCATTATACAATCATTCATCTCCCAGTGTGCAAGTCTGTATCATTTCCATCTGTGAAATCCAATAATAATTTTTTTCCTATACTTTCACATCAATCCTTTTTCTTATCAAGGTCAGTAAATCTTAATTAAAAATAACAGTCTAAATATCTACTCAAGATTGCTTTAAGTAATACCATAATATTTTGATTCATGTCAAGAGGAAGATACCTGTTTAATTCTTATTTTATTTTAAACTTGCAGCACTATCCCAAAAAATACAGCTAATTGAAAAAAATGTTCTTCCAAAATATTTCTTCCAAACACACTCTCTTCAGAATGGCTGTCATTAAGCCTAGTTTCATTCAAGAGCTAGTAATGAGTTAGGTGCATTTTTCTCATTTAAATGCATGCTTGCTTAAAGAATCATTATCAGTCTACATTTGTACAGAAAATGTAGCTCTCAGAGCATAAACAATGTAAGCTGTACTGCCTGTGAATCAGATGGAAGGGTTTGCTTTAGAACAGACTAACACTGCTGTAGGGCATTGCTAAAATGCTGAGACCTAGTTGCACATTCTCCTCCCTGCCAGGATGTGAGATTACAACTTGATACCATGTCCTGGTTTACACTTCTACAAGCTAGACATTGCCTTCAGTAGTCCTTCAGGGATATTGTTAAGGCATTCTGAACGACTCTCTTCCTCTCCTGCAGAAGAGCCATGGAGGGAAGAGAATGCAACAGCATCCTTGGCACCCTAAGTGGGTTTGGGGATATAACAAAACCTGCATCTTTGTATCAGGGCTCTACTCAGAAAAAAAAGCTTAGGAGAAAGAGTCTGTATTAAAACTGGATCCCAGCTGTGATGTCCTGCAAGTGTCCTAATAGGTAACAAGATGTAGCAGAGGGAAAAACATTTCAAATTAATTAATCAAAAGAATAGGAAGATATGAAATTGATTCTTCTGTATTTTGCAATCTCAAATTCTAATCCATATGTTATATAACATTAACATAAGTATTAACTTGCATAATTAAGTATTAACATCTAAGTATTAACATCTTAATTTTCTGTGAACATTCATCTTTCTTTAAGGATTTTTTTTTTAATTCATTCTTCCATACCTGCTTCTATGGTTAGCTGGGGAATCAACAGCTATCACAGCACCCAAGGCCAAGGTACAGTAGTCAAAAGCAGGAGGTAGGGTGAGAGGGCTCCTGCGCAGATCTGCAGCGGCTGATGTGGCTATAGGTAACTCAAGGCATCATTCAGAACAAAATGCCATCCAACAACCAGCCTCAGCCAGAGAGCCCTTAAGCAGAGAGAGCAGGAGAATGCCTAAACCCCTGGGTTCGTAACAGCACCGTAACATTTTCCTAAGGGAGCCTTTTAGTTTATTTAGAATATATATTGGCTTTTCTCCAGCTTCTTTGCACAATGGGGAGTGTACGCCAACAATGGTTAGAATCTCTGAATTTCCCTGACTCCTCAGGGAGGATTAGAATGGTTAGAATTCTCTGAATCTCTCGCAGCTGCGATGAGGTGCTTCAAGTGGAGGCACAGAAGTTGGCCCCATTACACTGCAGTGTCACTCCCACTAGTTTTCCAAGAGGTGCAATTCTCCTCTTGTACAAAAAAAATATCCCAATAAAACACATTTAATATGCCA
This sequence comes from Actenoides hombroni, assembly GCA_024336885.1. Classification (NCBI taxonomy): domain Eukaryota; kingdom Metazoa; phylum Chordata; class Aves; order Coraciiformes; family Alcedinidae; genus Actenoides; species Actenoides hombroni. The sequence goes on along the minus strand of WUAM01000164.1, from coordinate 402,556 downwards.
AGAGGAGACCATCTCCCTACCAGTTATTTTTGCTAGATGGGCCCTCGAGCACCCTTGTGTTCATTTACGCTGGTGATACTGGCAATGCTTTGTTTTCCTCTTACTAGTGATTGTTACTATTTTAGGGGAAGTGCTGTTAGAAACAAAAGCACCTGTAATCACCGACACTTCATTAAATGCCCTCAGGCACAAAAGCAGCCGAACAACGGATGCTGCCTCATATATTTGCATATATTGAGTTTCTTTATGCAAAGGAAAAGCTATTAGACACATATAGTGTTTGAGAATGCCAATATTTAAAGACAATTGCATGATATATTTAAATTAGCCTCTCTTCCCCCCCAGTAATACTGCTTGAAATGAGTATTTTTAATATAGCACAAACAGAAATTTCAACAAGACTAGGCTAGCATGAACAACTGAGATTAGAGCAGCATATCCTAAAAATAACAGCTCAGTTGGTGGATGCCCAGACAAGGTCCCTGATGAATCAACTCTTCTGCCACTGGTAACATTGGATGTATTGCCCCAAACACTACCCTGGAAACTCTTAAATGTCTCTCAATAAAATAAAGTTTTTAAACACAGTAGATTTTCTTTTTTTTTCCTGAGAAACAATAAATTTTCACTCTGTCACTGACCTTCTCCTTCTAGAATTTTCCCAGTTACCATCAGATGATTTTACAGGAAAAGGAAACCATAACTGCTCACAAATTCTCTACAAGTAAGCATTCCTAAATTCTCCCCTTCCCCAAATAATGCCTCCAAGAGCTGCAAAAGGTAGTAGAACCCAAAACAAGGCTGCCAAATTAATTGTGGTGTTAAGTCTTCTCTCACTACAAAGAGTTACAAAATACTGTTATTTGGTAAACTTTGTCTAATCTAATCTTATTCTTTTTATACCTAGATGAACTTCAGAAATCACAATCTCCAGAACTACTGTAAAGTTAAATTAAAAGGTGAGGGGGAAAATACAGCATTACATATTCTTATGTTTCAAACAGTCTCTCTTAAAAGAAAAATCTAATTACAAATATGTAAAATATTAATCAACCTTTATGAAAAATAAACTGGAAAACTGTAGCCAATTTACATCATAGATCTCATACAGCCTATAAAAGCATTACCATTTTGTAGTTGTAATTAAGATCACAGAGGATTAATTTCACTGTTAGCACACAAAGAATTTGTATTTTCCTTTAGGAATATAAGCTTATGCTATATCTAAGTTAAAATGAAAGAAACATGAGTCCTTGGGGATATTACTGGCTTCCCATGGTACGAAAACATATAATCCTAGCTTCATTTCAAAATTACATTTCACCTTGGAAAACGATTGGCAATAAAACTGGGAAAACACTGGTGTTTTATACAAGGTATCTCATGTCACTAACGCTCAATTTTTAAATCACAAAGATTTAATTAATAAGTAATATATACAAAAGGTTCTTTACATTGTTTTCACATAATTTGTTTAACCTGATGTACAGAGAGTTTTTATTCTGTAGCAGTAGAGAAACACTGCGTGCAGCTTCTTCCCAGTACAGCTTAACCTGAGAAAACTAAAGACTATATTGTCCTGAATGTGTTTGATGTTCAAGCTTATTTTTCTTTGAACAGCCAAATAGTTTTGCTCATTTTGTTAGGCAAAAATAAGAAGATAAGCCTGGAAGGAATAGCCCAGGGAGTGCAAGCCATTCCATCTTTTAAACTCCTGTGCTGGTCACTGGTACTTTCACAAGTCACTACTGATCTATTGTAAAACTAACCAGTATTTTTTCTCCCTCTTCTGCTCTTGGCAGGTTGCTCCAGAACCCTACATCTGTCTCATGGTGAGAAATCTTCTCCCAAGCCACATATATTCAGGGACAGTTACGTCCTCTTTAGCTGAAACAGCTATTTCACTTCTTTCTCTGGTGTCTGTCCCTGAAGAAGTAATCACATTCCTCAGACTTAATTGTACTACATTTAACAAGCTACACCCATTTTGTACCCTCCACATGGCAAGCTGTCCATTTCTTGAATTACCCTAGCTCCAGCTGTCCCAGTTCAAATTCATTTTCTATGAACATGGCTAAACAAAACTGTTAGGTGAGGTCTCTCCACTGTCCTGTACCATGTCATGAATGCTCTCCTACCTCTACTAAAATGCACTGTTTCCCACTGGCTAATACCACAACCTGACTTATGGACTCAGAATAGCAAGTACCTCTGATACCTGGGGTCCTAGCAGATCTCTTTTTTCTTTTCACTTGTTAATTTGTAATTGAAGGGGGCACCTCAGTACAGAAAATGGTAGCCTATAAAGCTAAAGAAAATAAGTCCTAGGACTTTTCTGTCCCTAAAGCAACATGCACACTACACAGCATTAGAGACTAAGATTGGGCATATTTTGTACCTCTTTGGCCCAAGGACATGATGATGATAGACAACAATAACTATCATTGTTACTTATTAGTATTACTAATATTGTCTGCAGGGTTTTTCCTGTTCACCGCACCTGAAATAATGAGAAGCCAATGTTGTAGCCCATCACTATAATATTTTTATGCCACAAAATGGAGGTTAAGTATAATGTGCAGCACAAGGGAGTGGTATGAAAGCATATGGGAACATCTGAAACTGCAAAGCTTGTGAGTGTTAGGTGGTGCCAATGCTGATCTGTCCAGACTGGCTGTCAGGAATGGTGGTTGAGGCACACTATTCCCTGAGCCACAGCTGACCATTGTCTTGAAAAGGCCTAATTGGCATGGCCTAAAACAACATCAAGTAGCAGGCTAAAAATTAGGGATGTCTAAAAATTATTCAGTACAATCTGTAGTCACTGCCCACTCTCATGATCTATTCACCATTTTATTTAGCAGTCTACATGTAATCTACAGGAATGATACTGCATTTTCTAAAACTGGATTTCCTTACATTTCTTTTGCTGTTATCTTGAAGTTCATATGGTTCTTTCCATCTCACTATCTCAATCCTCTTTCTCTGTTGACAGTCCCTCCTAAATTTGTGTCAACTGCAACAGCAGCTCTCTGCAACTTGCTACAATATTATTAATGAAAATATCTCTAACTCCATTAACTTCTTAATCTTTGGGAAATTCCACTGCTTTTTCCCCCTCAGGCCAGTACTTTCTTTTTCAATACAATCTGCTGTCATGTCCCGTTAGCCAGCTCATCTACTTCCTAATATTTCACATCCTAAGTCCTATCTTTCCCAGTTTTGTAAATAGTTTTTGTCATTCCGCTCTAAAAATAATTTGCCATGCTTCGATATTATTCCTGTCATTGTAGATGCCTTCAAAATTACTAATTCCAAACTGCCAATCTTATTTGCAAATTTCCTCAGAAATCTGGCGTATAAACTGTGCAGTTCTCCAGAACTGAGCACATTAAGCTCTGGAAATTCAGATGCAGTAATTCCCATTCTCACACATTCAATCCACAGCTCCTTGTGCTTAAGTTCAGTGCAGCCTTACAGTGTAGAAAATCCAATTCTTCGTTACTCCTTTATTGACAGAGTTGAAAAACTTATAAAACTTAGAAATGCTTTATAAGGATTTAAAAGTAGTTTAAAAGAGCCCATCTGAGTCTTTTATAGAACTAAGACTTCACTTTTATTACACCTTGATGGCAGAGTCTCTTCAGTGCAGTCAATACTCTTCAATTAAACACTTATTTAAACATATGCTTTGGTTCAGAACCTCACAATAATGGAATGTAGGTTCACAGCAATTAACAGATTAAACTTTTTGAGCTTTTCAAATTCTGACCATACTAATGAACCACTAATGAGTCCAGATTGTGCTGTCAAAATAATCAGAGAATCACAGAGTGGTAGGTCTTGGATAGGGCCTCTGGAGATCATCTAGTCCAACCCTTCTGCTAAAGCAGGTTCACTTAGAGCAGGTTGCACAGGATCGTATCCAGGTGGGATTTGAGTATCTCCAGAGAAGGATATTTAACCACCTCTCTCGGCAGCCTGTTCCAATGCTCTCACAGTAAAGATGGAACTTTCTGCGTTCCAGTTTGTGCCTGTTGCCCCTTGTTCTGTCACTGGGCCCCATCCTCTTAACATCTTCCCTTTAGATATTTATAAGCATTGATAAGATCCCCTCTCAGTCTCCTCCAGGCTAAACATCACTAGGTATATCAGCATTTCCTCATAAGAGAGATGTTCCAGTCCTCTAATCATCTTTGTAGCCTTCCCTTGGACTCTCTCCAGTATTTCCCCATCTCTCTTGAACTGGGGAGCCCAAAACTGGACACAGTACTCCAGATGTGTCCTCACAAGGGCAGAGTAGAGACAGAGGAGAACCTCCCTCAATCTGCTGGTTACACTATTCTTAATGCACCCAGGATACCACTGGCCTTCTTGGCCACAACAGCACACTGCTGCGTCATGCTTAACTTGTTATCCACTAGGATTTCAAAGTCCTTCTCCACAGAACTTGATTCCAACTTTACATTTATATCAATACTTTAGGCATGCTTTAATGAAACAGTTGTAATACCTAGTAGCAAGAAAGTATTTAGGTTTAAGAATTCTTGATTTGATTAAAAGTCTTCTCTCCCTTAAAAGTAAATGGTATCAAACATCACACTATAAATTCTTTATATCCTGTAGGTGATGGGCATAATGTTGTCTTTGCATCACTTAGGTTTTGAACAGTTAGATGATTACAGTATTTTTTTTTTTAAATAAACATTCTACTTTGGAACAAATTTCTCAGCTATTCTCAAATACTTTCAAGAGCCCCTAAAGTTGATGTATCTCTTATACAAGTAATTGAATAAATGGAAGGTGAAATACAGCCTCTGTGAGAGGGAAAGAGCACAGAAGGTGGTCCTATACTGATAGCACTGTTTTTTTGCTATTTTACATCTGTGAGCTTGACAAAGGTCATTGGTTACAATGAACTGATAAGCTCCTGATTCATTCCAGGATGTACTCCATTTTCTGGCAGTCGAGAGTGGTTATTTTTTTTTTTTTCAGTTATTTGCTTTGTGGAAAAAAAAAACGTAATATGTGTTCCACTTTTCCTATGAGAGGGATTGGTTCAACAGTGGCATGTCTCCAAGAAGTACTCCTCTCCTCCAGCAACTGTCAAACTGGGGCAGCAGATTCAGTGAAACTTCCTTACTATCCTAGAAGCATTTTGTGCCAGACATTAAAAAAAAAGACTATATAAAGGTGAATTAAAAGTTTTGTGCCTCTAACTATGTGGTAGGGCTCTAGGTAGAGGCTTTTTCCTAACAGGAGGAGAGTATTTGCCTTTCCTTCATTCATTGAGATGTATAAAATTCCTCTAAGAATATTTTTTTTCCTTCACCTCTTGTTCTCACAATTAAAAGACACAGTATAACAAAAAGCATATTCCGATTAGTATTCTACAAAATAACCAACCCACAAGCTTATTCTCCTCTCAGCAGCTGAAAGAAAAAGATAGGAGGTAGAGACTTTTTAACATAAAAAGCTGTCTTTCTGTACAGTCTAAGGAGCAGTTTATTTATTATTTGTACACTTTCCATTCATTCCAGCAGCCCTTTTGACTGTAAGAAAACACCTGCAAGACTAGCACAAAAGCTGATTTTTAAAAGCTGGTTTTGGTGCCTCCTTTGTCAGTACCTCTTGACCCATCTTCCTCTGTTGTTCTGGAATTAAATGAAAGCCACATGCTGAAAACACATAACTTGAACAATCTTCCAACGTTAGCAACCTTATGACTTGCACTGACAGAACAATGCTCAGGGAAAAAAACAGCTACTGCTGTATCATCTTTTCAGAAGCACTACACACAGCCTGACCTACCGCTAGTATGCAGAAGCACAGAAAAAAAGTGGGTTTGGAGACAAACCTACCAAATAATCTGACACATGTTCCTTCCCCTCTCCCAAAGTCACGTAAATGTAGGATTCTTTTGATGAAGAAAAAAAAATATTCCCACATTTATATAGAGATGTAAAAACATAATCTATTTGTGGTCTGATGAAGAGACAATACACAGACAAAAACACATATTGCACCTTGCCAGATTTATTTTCTGACGTCAGATGCAAAGCAGTAATGTGGGAGCATGCAGTTTGTACAGAAGGAATGCTTTAATAGAAAAGAAGAACCAACAAATGCTTCTATTGGGTGCATAAACTCAGGTGCACAAACACTTACTCTTTTGAAATGCCATTTCCTAAACAGTGAACATGACCTTCACTTCTGCTAGAGGTTATGGTAATGCTGGTGATAATCTCAGAAGTTTCATCACCAGCATCTATTTTTGGTATCTCTAACAAGTAAACATATTAAAAAAAAAACCAAACTGGTTTGTTGGTTTTTTGTTTGTTGTTTGGGGTTTTTTTTCCCCCAAAGATATGACTACGGAAAATGAGACCTTTCTTATAGAGGTTGGTGTTAATGAATTTGCATAAGTGTCTGGTCATTGTCAACTACAATTCTTCCTTTATGATTCACTGTATTTTAGCTACAGCTTCCAACCTGCTGAGAACTGATGAAAGTTCACTTCCCCAGAAGTTGATCAAAACATTTAATTTTCTTTCAGTGTGAACTTTTCCCACAAATGACTTCTTGCCTGAATGCCTGTCTCTAAAATCTCAATAAAGCTTTTCACAGGCAAAATTATCTTTTACCATTTATAGTTTCTTTTCTTTTAATTAATAACCCAGGATATAATTGCAATGCGACATTTCAGAGAGTGCAATTATATTTTAATAAACCACGCAGGGCATTTAAAGGCAAAGTGCCCTAGGTTTTCAAGTACTCTGCATTATTTGCATACTCTTTGACAAGCTTTGTGGCTTAGTCTGATGTGGCTTTTCTAATTAGAAATAAACAGAAGTTAATCACTCAGGAGGCAATGGGAAAGGGGAGAGTCAGAAAAAATATACCTATTTTACAGTTACATCGTAATTTCATGCAGTAATGTAGACATAACTTATCATTTTTGGTTGGGTTGTTTTTTTTTCTTGTTTATTTGGTTTTTTTGTTTTTTTCAAATACACTGAAGAATTAAATTGAGACTGACAAGTGGGGGAAAACCCCCTCAACAGATAATTTATAAACAGAAAAAAAAAGTTCTGTTAATACTTAAGAGTCTATGTATCACCACTGTCCACACTCAGTTTTCTGAGCAATACCGTGTAGTGTTCTTTAGTTAACTAGATGATTCAGAAAAGAAGAATTTGATAAGGATATCACCCAAGTTGTTAATGACATCTGCATGACTCATTTGTCACTTAAAGACTATGCTATCAATCCATTACTCATTTCCTAATATTTTAGGACTTTCTAACTCCTGTGCAGATAATTACTTGGGAAAAAAAAGTACAATCAAATTATCTACAAACAGGGTCAGATGTCCACAGAACCCAAAGACTGTATTAAATAAAACATCTGTTCAGCTGCTGCCATGCGGAAGCTTGGAAAAAGAAGCTGTGCTCATGCAAAGATATTGACACATTTCATAGTACTGAGTGGGAAACAAAATAGTCATCCTACTGAATAAATTCTGGTTTAAGGTATGTAATTTAGCCTCCACTTTCAAACTGTACTGTTTTCCAGAATAACTCATCACCAGAACTGCCAAGGTCTTCAGGTGCTTAATGCTACAGGCAGACATCTCAGAACCTTCTCTGAATTACTAACTTTGATAGCAATTCCTCCTGAAAATATGATATTTTCCCACTTCAGACTACTTCTGAAGACAATTGTTTTCATAACAAATATATTTTTGTGATGAATTGTTCTCTAAATGAGGAGAAAATGAAGTAATAGATCAAGTCACTGCAGAAAATCTTCAGGAATCTGATCAAAAAAGAGAAAAAAATGTTCTTTTTATTATCATAGTAATGACAGTATAGGAAACTCTATGTTATCTATTTTTTTTGCATTCTCTACTTACCCTTCTTGTAAAAGCTTCCATTCAAATATTGATTTTCCAAATTAATTTCTAATTGTTCTTACAAAATGTGTGCTAATTATCAAGCTAAGAGTTCTCTGAAGCACACAATGTGTCTTCATTCTTGCTGTATGTACATTCCAGGCACATTAACTATTATTTATCTGACTACTTCTTTTTCTTTTTGCATATTTAGTATTGTGTGTGCTTAAGTGTTTTGCTAGAATGGGCCCTCAAGGAATAACCATTATGCACTTGGGCACTCAACATTCTCACCACTAATTTAGTAATTTCAAAACAGAGAATTGAAAGGTATGGTTAGTTACGCTCAGCACTACACATACTATTCAATCTGAAGAAAACTCACAGCAATATACCAGAGTCTTGAAAGAACTTTGTTTAACTTTTTTTTTTCCCCCACATTTTTTTTTTTAACTTTGTTTTGTTACTCATTTAATAAAGAACCTTTCAAATGCAGCAACTTTAAATCCACAGCTGCTAGAAGAACTATAGAAAAGCCTCAGACCCACCGGGTGCCTACCTTATGCTTGAACTGGGAGACTTTCTTTTGCTAAATTCCCATGGAACTTTTAATGAAGTATTTTGTTTCAGAAGGTGGCTTAAAGTGGTTGGCATTTTTATAATGAGTGAACTACCCCCAGTTACAGTAAATAGAAAGTATTTGCTGTATGTGCTCATCTTCCTAGCACCTGTGGGAGCTGCTACCAGACCAGATGGCCAAGAGGAGGATGAAAAGAAGACTGATGAAGGAAAGAAGGAACCAGACGGACAAGCCAAGATGGTATTCATCTAATTCTTCCTGGTTCTTTTTTCCTGTTTCCTTCCTTCTGTCTCTCTGTCTGTTCCAGTCTTAAAAACAGTTGCCCTTCTTCAGGACATTTTACAATTTTACAAGCAAATTAAATTAACATATTAATTCTGCCTTTACAGGGCTCCAAATATTGAGTAGAATAAATGTTCATTTATAATAACAAAACGTTAAACAAAACATGTTTATGCCTGCAATGAAAGGACTTTCTTATTATGTGATTCTCCCATCATAGAAGCAAAAAATTGTTTCACAACAATTCAAACACATTTCTGAATTTATCTTCTTCCATTCCTTATTGTCCCTGCATTTTACCTCTGTTTCTCAACCTCCTTACTCCATTCCCGAAACCTGTTCTAATACACATGTAAACCATTACTAAAAAGCATATAATTAGACTTAAATCAATAGCTGGATATCTAGATTGTGCAGTAGCAAAAGTCAGGCAATTTCACAGAAATAGCCCCTGAGGAATATCCTCTTGCCGCTCTACAAGGTTTTATATTTTACTTTCTGCATTTTGACTGATTAATACAAAATGTACCTTGGCATTTTTGCTGCTTATAATGCAAAAGGTTTGCAACATTCAGCAAGATATGCTTAAATTTCTCCAATATTTCTAATACAAACACTGCCTTAAATTTTCTGAATTACAGCAGCAGATTTTTATCAGGCTTTTTTTCCCCTCTGTGGGTAAAAGTAGTAGCTATTTAATGTTTTTTAATGAGAATTAAAACTCTGTTTATTTGATTTAATCAGCTCATTAAGCATTCTCTTTGTACATCTAATCCATTGAATGGGGATGTCAAGGCATGTGATAGCACATAGCCATGACAATAATCTCAGGAGGTTTTCCATCGCTGACATTTATAATAAGTATTGCATTTTAGTGCTAGAGAGACAGCTATACTCATTACAAGAGAAATCTGCTCCTCCCCAGCAGCCACAGCTGGCCTTGGACAAGGAATTGTGGAGGCCTTCAAGGTATAGAAAACTTTTCCAAAGTGGGACCTGGCTCTGTAGCCCTCCACAAAGGCCCTGACACTCTATCACCTCATTTTTTTTAGCCACTAAACTAAGGAGCAGAGAACAGCTACCTCTTAGTAAGATTACCTCCAGAGCTTTCTTCTGTTATACCACAATCAGAGGCTGCCATGGACCCGCCATTCTACTCCACTGAGTATGAGCGCTATGGGACCCACCAGGAAAAAGAGTCTTTTATAACCAGTTATGGGAATGAATAGCTGTGTGCAAGAAAAAAAGAAAAGAAAAAAAAAAAAAGTATATTTTTACCTCAGAATTGAGCACCTTCAATTAGCCATTCCTGCAAAGGAAACTCTTTTTCAGAGGTGTTGAGTAATAGCTCTAGCAAAGGCTGATGGAACCTCAGTCAGGACAAACCTATTTTAGGTGTTTCAATACAATTCTACTTTCTTGCACTCCAAACTGAATATTGTTGGCCACAACCTATAGATACACATATCTAAAAGCTAGGTTAGAGAAAAATATGCTGCAAGAGCAAATAAAATTTTTCATCTGGAGATGAAAATGTAGGCTGTCCCATTTATTATGTACAAAATTTTCTTTTATACACAGAGACAGTTTCCTCCCACTTTAGTCTCCCATTCACTACAATATTTTTTCTTAATACTCACCCTGCTTCTCTTTACATAGCCAATGGTGTCTGAAAGTGCACTTCATGTTGAAAAAAAGAAAGCAGTAATATGCTTCAAAGGATTGTGCAATGCTGACTAGCATTTGTCTGCATGACGTGTACACTGAACAAGGCAGGTAAAATAAGTCTATAAGGTTATCGTGATTGCTCAGTCATTCCTTCTCTAGGGAACTACACAATAATTTCAATTAAAGCAATTTTTGCCTCTTTTCTTAACTTACTGAGATAGGAAAAGTTGAGCCATTACCCTTCTGCCTCAAAAACAGATAATTACTTGGTTTTCCTACTAAATTGCATCTCCAAACTTTCAAAGTACAATATAAAACCAGATTGCTAGTGCTGGTGTTGAATGACCACAAAGTTTTTCAGGGTTTATCACTGACAGTTTTGAACTGCATTTTGTTTCGGGTTTTGTTGTTGTTGTTCAAATGCAATAGTTACATGCATTTTTAACACTTTTATACTCTTTCACACTTTGTCTTATGTGGGACATGTGGTTGCCTTTAACTACAAAACTGAAAACCCTTCTGGGATTTCTACTGAAGCTTAAATCTGCTGCTGTTACTTGAACATGCATATTTATGTTTAAGCTTTATGGGTGCAGAAACACTGTGAATATCAATCACAAGATTCCCACCTCAAAGAAGCAGCACAATATAACCACTGTGAAGTGGCTAGATCCTCACCAATTGTCAGCTTGAAGTAGCACAAGTTCTGTTCCATTACGTGTACAGGAATAACAAATTCCTTAAATGCAGCAGAATTACCTGCGAGTCTTACTCGGCGACACTGAGGTCAGAACACAATCAGAAATAGCAGCCAAGACATCACAGTGTGCTCAGTGATACTTATCAGTTTGTGCTAGCATTGACTCTGATCTAAATGATGTATTAGTAGACAACTTAGGAACTCAGTCTGAAGAACTATGATACCCAAATTCCTATTGACTTCTCCTAGGGATAAACCTCAAAGGCTGTAGAATCAGACTCACTTTTTTTTTAATGCAATAAATGGATGTTAAGTGTTCATTTGCTAACCACATGATCATATAGCCCAAATCAGCAACAAAGGGATACTATAAAGTACTTTACAAAGAAAGGATAAATTCCATACCACGTTTTTTTTTGAGCAACATTTAATGGTTACTCAGTCATCAGATTGAAACTTGACTTTGATCTTATGTCCAGGGAAAGCATCTTTGAAGAGAGCATCCCCTTCCCACTGCACAGGCAATTGCACTGATTAGGAACAACTGTAGCTCCTCACCAAAGCTGGTTCAGGAATTTATTCACTATATTGAGAGAGGCAGGTTTGAAATCAGCATGGTACCCTGACTCACTCCACTAACTAAAGACAAGACACCTCCTGGTAAAATATTTAGGGCTTCTCGAGCAACAGACAAAAATTATGAAAGCAATTAAAGACAGTTCCCATGCCAAGTTAACCATGATGTAGTCTAGTAAGAATCAAGTATCTCACAGATACCTATTGTACCCCTAAAAAGAACCCACATACATGAGAAACTTTAAGGTAACAAATTCAGCTGGGCAAAAGTGACAGACACCAGGGTTGCCTAGGACAGTGAAGCCTGCATAGAGGAGAAGCTTTTTCCACTATCTGTAATGAATTCTGTGTAAGCACATTAACAAGCCACTTGCTTCCATTCTGATTTATCTTTGCCATCAATTAGATAACTTTTATTTATGCCTTAGGGCTGTGCTGTGTTGGCACTTGCTGTGCACTGTTCCCCCAGTGAATTTATTAGCCAAAGATGTAATTGAATCAGTGATTTCAATTTACCACCAGCAAATCACATTTACCATCATTATTTCCAATAATATTGTTTTTAAACAATGTGGTGCTTTCTTGTGTCTCACTCTTAAATAGTGTCTTCAGTATTATCAATCTGGTTACATTAGGCCTCAACCTGCATAAAAGAATGTGCTAGTTCCCCTGAGGAGTAACTCTATTCTTCCACAGCATACCACACATGTCAAAAACAAAATCAAAATTTAAACTAATGCCTCAGGACAGTTGCTTGTCTACCTCTTCCTGCCCTGTTCCTGTATATCCTAAAAAACACTCCAGTACAAAAGACTGAATCAGAGCATCAGGTATGCAGTGATCATTACATTGCTTTCATAGCTCAGTTACAGTTCTGTTGCTTTCTGGATACTGATACAAATGGTTTCAACAACACAAGTGAAGAGAAAACAAGCCACCAGATCAACTAAACCTGTGTGAGTACAGTAAGTGACAAGGTAGAGGAGACACATCTCTGTTTAAGCTCTTCCTCAGACTCCTTTTATCATTATTTTGTGATATGAATATTCCTGGTGAATTGTGGTCATGTCTAGGACAGAAGCTGTAGTAGCCAAGGAGTAGTTACCCTAATAAATATACCATCTGATTTACATGAATATCTGAGCTGATTATACCAAAGAGCCCCTCAAGTGGCTTAGACCCTGCAGTAGCTGCAGCAGAAAGATTTTGTGAGGCTTCCACCTACTGATGCTGCTAACAGCCTACCATGGGGAACAGACTGCAAAAGAAGGGCCGTAAAGTCACAACAAAAGAAGCGCCTACTAGGAATCCTACAGGCTCTGAAAAAATGAAAACAGACTTCCTCAAAGATTGCCTTGGCCTATAATGTTGAAGGCTTCTCTTTGCAGTTTAAGGGTAATTCCTTGCCATCCTTAAAGCCTTAATTCCTTTGTTACCTGCTTTTCTGTGGTGTGGGGAAACAAGGATCACTATGATTTTTTTTTTATACATTAATAAAACAAAACAAAGGGAAGACTGAAAAGCTTCCTCCAAATAAATATGACATTTATAATATTTAAAATGCAAGCCAATCTGAATATCTGACAGTTTTTGCATATAAGCTTCAAGGCAGTGAGCAAAAAGGTGCTGCAACAATGGTCTTCAAAAGAAAAGAAAGAAAAAGGAGATGAATGCTGAAAGATGAAGTAGTAATGAATTAATTAGCACTTAAAAGATGTACTCGCTTATTAAAAATAGGTTCTATCATTCCAACCATTCATGATTCTCTTTAGTTGATATTAAAATGAAATCATTAATTACAGATTATTATTTCTGTATAATTTGGAATGTGTATAAACTCCATGATTCAGATGTCAAACATCAGGCTGTTACTGAACAGTATTTTGTGGTTTATAGGTTGTGTTCTGTAAATATATTTTTTACCGTGATTTTATATACTTTGCTTAGGGTTAAAAGTTAACACTTTTTTATTCAGTACTGAGGAATGTGGACTTCCTTAAAGTTACTAGCTAATATGGTTAAAGGGTCTCAAAAATCTCATATGAGAAATAAACCTCCATGAATAGCAGTATTTTACACTCATATTTTTTTAATGAGCAAAGACTGTTAATAACATCAATGAACTTGATGAATGAAAATATTTCTTGTAGTCTCTGTTTGTTCTACAATTTAGTTCTTCACATACATATTTATAATTAGTAAGAATTATGGAAAGCAAAAAAAATCTAACCTCTTAGGTATCATCGAACTGGAATAAGCTTTTCCTGAGGTTCAAAAGCATGCTACAAATAGATGAGGATGAAAAACCCCAATTATTCAAATTAAAGTGGTGGATGTTTAAATTCATTTGGGGAATGTGCATATTTCCTGTAAATGAGATTTGAAATGTGGAAGTTCCCCCACCTACTGCAGATCTCCACCCTTTCACATATATGCACTCGCACCTCAATAGCTTCTCAAGTGTCACTGCTTTCAATAACCTGGGTCAAATCCTCAGATGCAACAACCTGCCTTTTTGGCAGGTCAGCAGGGACAGATTGTACGCAGATCGTCCCACCTGGCATATCTAACCTTTACCTCTCTATTACCCAATATAGCAAATATGCTAAAGGAAATAAGATAATACTGTCAGGGCTCTGTTTTACTAGGTATTGTAGTCAATTTATACACAGAATAGACTCAAAGACTGTACTGGGCCTACACTGTCACAGACTTTCATCAGAATCAGGAGCTACAGCCAAGCATTCTTGAGCAGCTAGAAATCTAGGCCACTGTCTTTACTTGTTTTTTGTAAGTGGCTTTGGTTATCTGCCTGCTGTCATCACCAACCTGCAGCATATTCACAAAATGAATTAAGGTCCTAGGTTATCATTCTGTGCAATAATAGAGTAAAATGAGCTTTCAGTTGCATGGATACAGGCCTGCAGAAGATCCTTTAAAGTGAACTAAAGATAATGGAGTAAGAATGAAAAACCTTGCAAGTCCTCAGATGACAAATCACGATACCTTCTGAAGCTTACTCCTTAGCTCCCAGCATACAAAATAGCATAATGGACTTGTGCCCAATATGCTACAAATTTAATTCCTTACTTGATCTTTTCTTTCTTCTTCAACACAACAAGAATAAAGTTCTTCACAATAAATTTAATTTGTGCTAGTAGTAATATTCCTATTGAAAACCAAAATATTTGTTTCTAAGTGAACCTACGGTTGAGTCTTGTGGTATGCAAAGCAGGAACACTGACTTAGAAAAAAACCCAAACCAAACAGCCTCAGAGCTTTCCACACATCCAGATGAGACTATCAGTTGGGCAATGAAATTTCCTGCATTATGTGCTTTCAAAAGTCAGAAAACAGAGGCACGGTACCCAACAGTACAGCTTTAATCATCTTGGCGCTAACAAACAATAAAGATTGAGCACTAGGGATTTCAGAGGTATTATCCCCCAAAAACCCACTTTGTGCTTCATCACTGCACTGAAAATAACATACAAAGAGATAATTCAGGTCTACAGCTCTTAGAGGAGTGAAAAAATACTTATATTCCATGCTCAGGAAAATTTCACTAAGAGGGTCCACTGTTGATCAAAAGTCCTATGCATTTAGGGTTTGCATGTACATTATGAGTTATCTGAGGAGGCTGCATACAATGCTAGTTAGGCCAATAAACTGTGGACTTGTATAAGATTATCAACTGTGATATTTAAAAAAATGAAAACAGTTTAATCAAAAGTCATCACAATGCAAAGCTAACACAGGTAAACAGACTCACCAGTTAAATAGTTCATGACTTCCACCTGTGTGCTGCCTTTTAATTTATCAATTTCTAATGAAATTACTAGAATAATAATAATGCATTGCAAGGCAGTGTGAACTTTTCAAGAGCATAAAGAGCCATTATCTCCCACTGAGGACACTGTGAGGTGGCAGTGCTCTGCACCTTACAAGATAACACCTGGAAGTTTTGCTTAAAGCCAATGGGGACTAAGACAGTCCTCTGTGGTCTTTAAAACACAAAGACATATTTGGACAGGGATGCGGTGAAAAAGCTGAGATCCATTTTTCATGAGAGGAATAAGGGGGAACGAAGGGAAGCATGTCTTCATATGAAGACCAAGCACACTCAGAATATATAGTCTCCATCTTCCAGAAATAGAGACTATATGAAGACAGCATGCTGGCTTCTAGATTACTTTGTATAAAACAAAACAAAAAACTCAGCAAATTAATTTCCTTAAAGGGCATCCAAAAACTTGGGTGCTGAAAGGTGAGATCTACAAAACAACAAATGTTCTTTTTAAGAAGTTCTTTGTGAAGATGTATGAAAAGGAAGCTCAGCCTAATTCACCATTTAGGCAGTTCAGGAGTGCTTCTTTCAGCAGCCCTCTGTGGCCTGTGTCAACCTCATTATTCTTAATAAGATAAGGATGTCTTGACACATGTTTCATTTTCTGTAATAGTCAAAATTGGTGATGCTGGAAAAGCTTTTCAGGCGCATGACCTTCCTCTACATAACTGCAAGTCAGCTCTTGTTTACAAGTGCTGGTATTGTGTTATGCTGGTATCATTACATTATCTGCAGCATAAATTGCATTACAGAGCTCATTTTTAAAGAGTTATTTTTTGGAGGAAAATTCTGTTTGTATGATACCACATAAAAAAAAAAAATCTCCAGCAAAACAATAATGGCAGTTTTAAAATTTTTCCAATGTATTATTACTAAGAGTACTTCATATGTCTGCCATAATGTCATTTGCTGGTACCCAAGTGATATATGAACAGTAATTAATTAGGTTTCTCAACATGCTGGTGAAGTACCATGGCTATTATTTCCATCATGCCAAGAGATTAAATGACTTGTTCAAGGATGCAGAAACAAATCAGGGATTCAGATGAAAGACTGCTTTTAATGGTGACCAACACTTCCTCTCCTTTCGCTGGAGAGAAGCCATCAAAAAAAGGTAATAAGTAATCTGTTAAACACCTAAAAGTGCATTATGCAAACTAACAGTATCAGTGCACATAAATACATGGTCTCCAAGCATTTCATCTTCACTCCAAGACAAATAACTTCAACAATAATGAAAAAGGAGATATAACAAAAAGAGATCAGAGGTTAATTGTTATCACATTAAACTCTAAAAATATGCTCCCCTTTAACACTTCATGATGGATGCCAGAAAAGCAGACAGAATCTGTCACAAGGGAACAAAAGATGCTAATTTGCAGATAAGCCAACTATAGTCTACGGTAATAAAGTCAGTTCTTGTTGTTTCTTAATAATGAGCTGTCAGATGGCAGGATTACAGTGTTTTGACACCAAACTACTTCTCATAGTAGAGAACAGAGGAGAGCCACGGCATTGTGATGACACCTACCTCCTTCGCTCTGCTGGGATATTTCAATTCCATTACTATAAAACAGAACTCAATTTCCTACATGGTACAAACTGACTTTGAAACCCTTAACGTAATTCTGGGGGGTGGGTGGGCATGCGAGAAACCACTTCACAGGCAAACAAAATCACATTACTAGATTATCATTTCTCACAAATAGACTCCCTACTTTGCCTGGTACCCTCTCTCTTTTCCCCTTGCCCCAGGGCACAACACAGTACTGTGCAGCATATTGCCTTATGAATCTTCTTCAAGTACCCAATTATCCTGGTGCACCAGACTTGTCATTACCATGACAGCTGTGTGCAGTATGCAGTACAGGCTGTCAGAAGTGAAAGATTGTACACAGGCATTCTGCATTTCCATTACAATGTGGAAAGTGAAGAGAAAGGAAGAGACAGACACAAACACCCACATCCCCTCAACAAACAACTTTGCTAAAGATGCTGATTAAAAGCAGAGGTTAAGATCATTTTTTTAAGTGGTAATGTAATTGCCAGACATTCTGGTGCTGCCTCTGCCCCCAGCAAAATTCCTACTGTGTATTTTTTGTCACGATAATCAATGAGGTGGTGTAAGTACACTTTGAGCACTTTTAACAGAGTTGAATAAAACAGTCCATCATTCTGTAGTTTCTCCAGAAGCAGAATTAAGCTTTGTATTTTCTTTCTCTGACCAGTTTTCTTCTTTTTAAAAAGTAAATATGCTGCTACCACTCACACACAGAGACCCACCTGCCCACAAAACCCTGAGGGCTGTCACTGCAGAAACTGAGCTTTGCTGGCTCAAATAGGCTCCCCGGGTATAGGAAAGAGTACAGAAGTGATATAGGGCACTCACCCTCTGGGCGAACAATACTGGCTAAGAACAGAGATCTGACCTAGGACACATCTGGGAAACTTCACTGTGATGGATCAAAGCTGGCACTTGCATGGCAGGAGGTAACTGATGTTACCCCTCTGAGCGTATGTTCATGCAAGGTGACATATGCCCTCAGTTCCCACTAATATCAATGAGAACTCTACCCTGCAAGCATCACAGTCGGTATCTCACAGGATCAGGCCTTTAAGGACAAATATGCAGCACAGATGAGAGGTCACAGTTTGTAAGAATGTGCTGCAGATTTTCTAATTACACACAGTCTTCGGCACTTATGGTCTGCATCTCACTTCCTCCTTCCTGAATTATCCCCATCAGGCCCCTACCAATTCTTCATGTGATCATGCAGTTCATTACAGCTGTAAATATAAACATCATTTTTTTTATAGTCTATCGTTATTAGGAAACCAGATGGGGAAAAACATCCAGATTAACAGTAGACATACTGAGATTTCTTCTTTCCTTAGTAATAGATTTTCTGTTTTAAACTAATGAATAAAATTTGGCTTGTAGAAAACAGTAATTACAGTATGTAGAGCTAAGACAGTTAAGGATTAACTAAAAAAAAGTATGCAGAAAAGACTGGGTAATTGAAATAACTCATCATTCAAAATTAATTTCATTTACATCAATAGAGACTAATGGAAGCAAACTGAAACCTCTAGTCAAGTATCTTAATATCAGCACTCAAGGAGATATATCTCCATGGTCTGAAATGGGGGAGAAGGGGAACAGCTGCAGAGAGAGAAGGGAAGAAAACAGAGAACTCCCACCTCTCCTCTGCAAAATGGGAATGAGGTGTTTATTACTAGGGATCAGCTGCTTGCTTTTCATAGGATGATATTACACACAAAGCTCCTGAACAAGATCTAGAGTTAATACCTTGTGCAGAGTCAGTGTAGCCTAGCGAGACACCTTTTGCTCAGCCCTGCTTGTAACTGACAAACTTTGATTCCTTGAAAGAGAGATACAAAAGACTGCTCTCAAAATCAGCGTCTTAATGTGAATCATGATAGCATTGTTTGCGTGCTTGGAAAACACCACTGCTTACAGGACACTAAGCAGCAAGATAAGCAATCTCACTCTTAATTCAGAGTTAGTAACATAGAAGACATAAAAAATGGGTAGACGGGGCATAAGTACTGAAAGGTAAGGATTCAGAGAAATGTTAAAAAAAAAAAGTAGGAATTAAACCACTTACTCTTCAATATCAAACATTTACCCTTTCATAACTTTATTGCGCTGCAGAGGACCAGGAGCATCGCTCTATCACCTCCTCAATGGTGTACTCACACCAATTTCAACAACAGACTTAAGCCAGTTTGAAAAAAGATCT
Organism: Actenoides hombroni; assembly: GCA_024336885.1. Lineage (NCBI taxonomy): Eukaryota > Metazoa > Chordata > Aves > Coraciiformes > Alcedinidae > Actenoides > Actenoides hombroni. The sequence continues at coordinate 383,245 of WUAM01000164.1, read as the reverse complement.
TTGGAGATGTGGTGGGAATGATTACAGTGAGATAATGAAATGGAAAAGGAGGGGGAAAGGAAAAGAATAATAACAGTAGCAATAACAGAGTGAGCTCTAAAAAGATGAACTTAATACCTATGTCTTGTAACAACAGCTCCAGCAAAAACCAAACCTAGCAGTTAATCTGACAAATATAAAACATGAGCAATTTTTAGTAGCTATGAAAAGTGCAAATGATTTATAGCAGAAGGTTATAAGTTTCTATATGTTTAAGGTCTTTAAAAACATAACCACCCAACCACCTAACCAAACTAAAAACCAAGTGTAATTCTCACCTCTGAAAATGACATTTTTCTATGTGAAGTGAATTACTTTCACTTAAAAATATGCACTATCAATTTTTTTGGGAGTAAAAACTAATACATATAAACATTTACAAATACATGATTTATCACAGATTCCTAAAATAAATATTCTCTTATGAAGCTATAAGGTCAGAGGCATAAAAAGTACTCATGTTAAGTGGTAAAAAGGAATTATAAATATCTTAATTAATTTTATAACTAATCTTCCTCTCAAGCTCCCTTCAATTTGGTAAGAGTTCCTGAGTCATCTACGCATTGCTGAAGCTTTGTGCACTAGATGGGGGCACTACGTGGCCAGTGGATGTGACAACTTTTTAGTCATAAGGATATGCTCCATAATACCTGGACAGCATCTGTATGAAGGTTGAAGGCAGACAAAGAGCCCTAGTCTCCAGCCTTTTAAGAGCATTTAGTGCCACTAAGTTCTAGTTCATCTTAGCTCCACAAAATGACTCTCATGCTTAAGATTTCTTTTTTTTGTGGGTTTTTCTTTGTTTGTTTGTTTGTTTTACATATATTTTCCCTCTTGGCCTTTTGATACTTCTGAATGTTAAATCATCTGCAATTCTGGCTGTCAAAAATAATTTGATAGCCTGGGATTAATAGTCTTGAATGACATTGTGCATTTTTCTACACACATACAAATCTCTTCCCAATGTGCTATGTGGGAAACTGTCCTGGTTTGAGTAAGAACAGAACTAATTCTGTTCAGTGATTTTTACTTTTCAGCTCAGTTCTTCTAACTAACTGCACTTTCTGAAGTCAGCAGCCTGTTCTCAGACAGTGTCTGCTTCTAGCAGTGATAACACCTCATGTTGAGAGTTACTACCAAGGATTGGTGTGCAGACCAAGCCACTGCTGGATATGGTGTACCACATTGGGGGGTGCAGAAAAGTGAAAGGCTGCACCTGCAGGGAGGAGCGGACAGGACAGGTGACCCTAAACTGACCAACGAGGTATTCCAGCCCATATACATCATATTTGGCATAGAGCTGAGGGTTGGAAGGGTCTCTGGGCTCTTTCTGCCCTCTTCAACTGCTTTGTTAGCTTTGCTCAGCTTGGCTCGGGTCCTCTTTCGGTTCCTTCCTCAGAGCACCCAAGGAGGACTCTGTCCATTCTGCCTTCGATCCGATCTGTGTGTTCCTGAACCCAGTACCAGAATCCAGCTCCTGAACACAGCTCCTGTCTGCTGCATTCTGTCTGGGACTGCCCTGGTGCCTGCTCCACAGCATCAGTGGTGATGGTGATGGAATTACCATGGGGGGGTTGGGTTCGATACTGGTTTTGTATATATTTGTATATATATTCCATTTTTACAATTACTGATTTCATTCTCATTAAAGCCGTTCTAGTTTCCTTTTCTAATCATTAAGTCTCTCTCCTTTATTTGCTTTCTCTTCCCCTTTGGGGAGGGAGGGGGGGTTAACAGAGCATCTGTTACAGGTCTAAGGGTCTACCCTGACCCTAAACTGTGACAGAGTTTCATTCTTGTGGGTCCATGTTTGGTTTTGGGCCCTCACTACAAGGACATTGAGGAGCTGACGCATGTCCAAAAAAGGGCAATGAAGCTGGGGAAGGATCTAGAGCACAAGTCTTGTGAGGAGCAGCTGAGGGACCTGGGGTTGTTCAGCCTGGAGAAGAGGAGACTCAGGGGAGACCTTCTCGCTCTCTACAACTCCCTGAAGGGAGGTTGGAGCCAGGTTAGGTCAGTCTCTTCTTGCAAGGAACAAGCAACAGGACAAGAGGAACTGCCCTCGAATTACACCAGGGGAGATTTGGGTTGGAGCTGAGGAACAATTTCTTCCCTGCAAGGGTTGTCAAGGCCTGTCCCAGGCTGCCCAGGGCAGTGGTGGAGTCCCCATCCCTGAAGGGGTTTCAGAGCTGTGGAGATGTGGTGCCCTGGCCGTGCTGGGGTAACAGTTGGATTCTGTGATCTTAAGGGTCTCTTCCAACCAAAATGATTTTGTGATTCCACGATTTTTCCATGTCCTAGGGGAATCTGCTGCTTCTGTTCTTACCTCCACTCAGTGTTGCTCTGACTTGGAGCTCCATATCTCCAGCAGAGGATGGGATGGGGCACTGAGGAATGAGCCCAGAAATACTGACAGTAGTTGATGCCCAGAAGTAGGGGAACATCAGTAAGGAAATGCTGCTGTGTAATTCTGTTCATTTTTTCTTTCAGTATCTTTGTGTCCTTCATTTTGGAGGCTTTCTTTGTGGAGTACTCCCTGGAGAAGAGTGAAGTAGAAACAGCCATTGAACAGAAAATCCAGGAGCTGGGAATGGGAGTTCAAGAGTAAGACTCTCTCCCCAGTCTTCCCCCCATTCCCAAAAGGGTTGTTCTGGATGTGGCTGGCTTGGCACGGCTGATGAGGGTTATGGGGCTGGAGGAAAAAGCCACCCTCTGTCCTGAGGTGTGAGCTGAGACTTCCCTTCCTTGTCACAAAGCTCTTGGTAATCTGTCATGACTGAATAGGCTTGCTCTAAATATCAGCAGAAGGGTACTGGTGCTGCTGGCTTTGCAGCTGCCTTGCTGAACTCTCCAAGCTCAGAGGACAGGAGAGGTGCTGGAAATAATAACCTCAACTGGTGCTTAGCCTCCTTGAGAGAACCCAGTGCTGCTGGGTGCATCTGGGGTAAGGCCTGCTCCCCACCCCGAGTAACTTCTGGTTCTTCTTGTGTAGGGATGAGCTGCAGGATGACCAGCTCCTGGAGAACATGGAGAGTGAGCAGGACCTTGAGAGGGAAGGTGGAACAAAGCCACAGTCTAAAGGGCTGGTCTTTAAAATTTCCTCCAAACGTAAGTGCAGCCCTGCAGTGTGCCCAGGGTCTTCTTGAAGAGGCCATGACTCTGACCTCTCCCAGCTGTCCCTTCCCCGGTGCCTGGGGAAGCTCCCAAGCACTGCTGCTGTCTTTGGGCTATAAAATCACCTAAAACCCAGCTGGCAATTTGGAGAGAACTGTGGACACACTAATGTTTGCTGTTTCTTTTTTCTTCTGTAGCAACTTCTTTTCCTCTCTTCTACCTGAACTCTTCCTCCCTAGCCCGTCTCTGAAGAAATTGCTGCAGTCGCTGGGGTTCTGCTGTGGCTAAGAAGTCTGTCTTCTTCCTATCTGCACTCTTGTGTTTCTCCTGGCTTGGATCACAGGGTGACTACATGGTCCTGTCCTCTAGCTTAACAACTGCTTTTTATTCTACCAGCTTTCCTGCTGTACTTTAGAAGCTCATGTTTCTCAGCATGGCAACTGATTGGGATCACAAATCCATGGAAGGACACAGGGGAATAGAAGCGCTTAAAATAATGGTCTTATCCTTAGTACCCAGAAGTTTATGGGGTTAAATATCTGGGAACATTATTTGGGCTAATTATTTTCATGCCTGTTTAAGCCACAGGGAGCAGCCTTAAGTGGTGGCTACCTAGAACTGCTGAGGAACAGGGCTGGATGCTTACAGTGACTAGTTTTTTGGGTTTGGGGTTTTTTTTGTGGTTTTTTTTTTTGTTGTTGCTTGTGTTTGTTTTGTGTTTTTGTTTATTGGGTTTGGGTTGTTCTGGCTACCTGCAGGGTACAGGACGGTTGATGCTCTCCTCCAGCGCATGTTTGAGGCCGAGATACCCCTTGAGGATGAAGGACCATCATTTGAAGAGATCTTAAACTTGTCCCCGTCTGCTGCCCTACCCCATCATCTGACTTCAGAGAGTGCAGCGTAATGGGGACAATCCATGGCTGGCAATGAGGAGGAGCTAATTTGTAGCTGCCTGGGTCTTGAGTGTGTTTCTCCTCTGGCTCAGGGACATGGGGGCCTGATCACCAGAAACAGCTTCATCCTGTACAGGAACTTTCTCTCATGTGTAAAGTCTCGTATAAATGTTGAAACTGGACCTACCCTCCTAGGGCAGTGGAGGGGAGCATTGGTGTATCTGTCGAGTAATGGTGCAGTATTCAGTATGTTATGGAAATGCCTACTTCTTGTAACTGGAATCTCGTCCTATAGCACTTTTATACACGTGTAGGGACCAGCGGGAGCTGATTACGCAGCTCTTAAGACATTAAATTCAGCAGTCTGAAAAAAATGACCCCTTGTCCTGTACTGAAGGGGGGGAGGACGGCTCGGGGGGCCGCGTCCTCTCCCCACCCTGCTGGGCCCTTAAGGGGCGCGAAGGGGCCGGCTCCGTATCCATTGATTTGCTGTATCCATTGATTTGCTTTACCCATTGACTGATTTGTTTCCCTCCGCAGGGAGCGCGGGAGCGGCTCCTGTCGGCGCCCCGCCCAGAGGGGCGGAGCGGGAGGGCGCTCACCCAATGGGATGAGAGTGGGCGTGGCCTCCAGGCTGCGGAGGGTGGGATTGGCAGGGCGGCGGCGGCCAATGGGAAGGCGGCTTGCGGCGAAGGCGCGCCTGCGCGGCGCGTTTGAATCGACGGCGGCCGTTGGGGCGGGCGGGTCATGGAGGGGAGCGGGAGGT
>WUAM01000164.1:355932-372616 GCA_024336885.1 Actenoides hombroni | reverse complement strand
TCCGGTTCGCAAATCGACTATTCCTTTTTTTTTTTTTTTTTTTTTCCTCTTGTAGATTTGTGGACTGCTACTACATAAAAAGATGGAACAGAATAATCACAGGTAAAATTCCTTTCTCTTTCAAGGTCTTTCATTACTACAGCCTCTTACTTCAGTCCATCCAAACAATAATAGTTTGGACACAGAAGAACTCTCAAGTGTTTACCAAAATATACAAATAATTGGAGATTCCAGAATTTAATATGTAGAATAAAGACACAGTTCTGGGGAGATAAACCTTCTTGTATGGAATAACTTCTCACTGTATAATTTAGATTTCTGTTTTCCACATCTCTGAAGTCCTTTCTAATATATCACCTCCTGTTTTCTATCCTTTGTGTTTCTTTCATGTTGTTTGGGTTTTTATTCTTTACATTTCCTATACATACAACATTTAGCTATCCTATTATCCACTGACACTTTATATATTTACATATATAGGCATATAGCCACTGAAAGAGACAGATAATATGTAAAAAAGGATTGCCTTATTCATATGTCCTGAACATCTGCAGCTGGTCACCCATACAGTTAACAGCAGTAACTCTTGTAGACAGAAAAGATACCAAGGGTTTTTCTCTTTAATCATAATAATACCTGATCTTTGCTATTGTAGTGGAGCCCTTTAATTATAAATCACTATTTCAGTGTTTCTGTATTTTAAACATTCTCTTTTCAAAGTTCAAAACCCTGCATATCACATTTACTTTGTAGAAAAATGCAAATAATACATAAATACTCAGAATATGACTTAATATGACAGATATTATTCTGAACATACAGCCATTTCCTTGTGGGTGTTCCCTTCTCATGTTGTTCTCCCCAAGTTACATTCATGGAAAGGGAATATAAACCTCAGAATGATATCATCATTGACTAACATGACTTTGTAAACTGAAAGCTGGGTTTTATGTAATCAGGAAGCTACACTGAGACAAGTTAGTAATACTTAGAAATCTTCACCATGCGAGTTTGAAAGTAATCACTGTCACAAGGAAGCACCTGCAAAAATACATTGCTCTTGCAACAAAAACACACCATGTATCTTTGTAAATGCTTTAAGCTCCGTTCCTCCTTAAAATGTACTTGACGCATTCTGGCAAAGTCTCTGCAACTTTATCAAAATAAAAATGTGACCCCAGCATGTTCACATTCAGACTGTCCATAAGTCAATACAGCTCTTGCCCATTAATTTTATTTGCAGTAACTGCCAATGACTCCCAGGAAGCTTGCCATTTCTAGCACAACTATGGTGATACATTATACCTCTCTCTTCCCTCTGCCTTTATGCATGAAATACTCCATCTTAAAGGAAGTTTTCTGCTAGTCCTATCCCACAGGCCACTAATTCCTGTAAAAAAAACCTAGCACTTTCTGGCCACCATGCACAATTGCAACATGAAATGTAAAGCTGTTTGTGCCATTAGAGTATCTTGCCTCTGCGATTATCATACTTTAAGGGCTGTATTTGTGATGTAATGCAAACTTTTCTACTCCTTAAAGCAGTAATCCATAAACACCCAAGACAGCCAGAGGGAACTGCAGCACACTTCAGCATGAGAATTCAGACGAGATACAGCAGGAATTAAAAAGCCTGTGTGAAAGCCCACAGTAGAGGAGAGGATATTTCACTCAAGTCTGACATTTAGCCACCATGTTATTTAGACAGCAATAGAAAATAAAACTAAAACAAATGTGTTTCATGACGCTCAAGACTAAGAAGAGAATAATGAAAAAGGCTGGCAGATCATATTTTTTTGTTATGCAGTGATACTGGTTAAAATAATCTATGCATGGCTTTCCATATATTCTTATATTGGTAGCAATTTTAGAGCATTTTTTAAGTGCTATCTGACTATTAATTTTCTTGTTGTGGGATTCTTTTTTTCTTTTCTTTTTAAATAACTTGCATAATTATAGCCTGCAGCAGAATAATTCTGTCAGAAGTCACAGACTTCACTCATATCCTATAAGTTAAGCAAGCAGGGAAAAAGTGTATGGACAAATCTAGAGAAAACAGACTTCATAATTTTTAAATATTCCTCTGACATAAGCAAAGAAGAAATAGTCCCTCAAACTTCAGAGAAGCTAAGGGATGCGATACAGACTGATGAAGTTGGCATCTTCTCCATACGTACTGCCTCATAATTAGATGTACACTCAAAGACAATACTTCTGAAGTCATTTGCTGAGAAAATTCTCCTCATAAGAGAGAGTTGTGGCTTTGGATCCCAGTAGTCTACTAGGATGCTTCCAAAATAATCTCCTTAAGCCTTGATTTCCCAAATCCAAACAAACAAAAAAATCCCCTAAAAAACCCCAAACATGAACTACAAGCAACAAGAAAAAAAAAACCCCAAACCTTTAAAATCGCTGTGCTGCTAATATTTTAGGACTTGACATGAGGTACTAAAATGATTTTGCTTGACTATGAGTTTTCTATAGCTCTTTTGTCAGCCAGAGAGCCTAGAGTTCACTCAAACACAGCTTCTCTGTATCTCACTGACTTCCGAGACTTGAAATTAACTTTTTCCCATCAGTAAAATTCACATGGCTTTGCTCTGAGAAGTTTTTAACACAATTTATGGTGAATTAAATTTTCTTTCTCTAAACTTCTCTGTTTTCCACAGTGTACACAGTTTTGCTCTGCACCTTTGATGACTTCCACCCAGGGGAAGATTTGCCTTGTGATTTTATCCTATAGACTGGAAAACTGACATGAAAGATGTTGCACTTCCAATCTTATTTTTCAACATCCAGCAACAAAGTACATGGATATTATATAACACTTCACAATAGTATCCACACCTGTCCTTAGAAACATTGTTCCTGTTTTTCTACTTCTTTATGGCACCATTGCTTACACTTACAATCTTAAGAGTTAATTTTCACTTTCCTCTACAATGCAACTGAGTCACATTCCAATTCTACTGTTACTTCATTCTTAACACCTCCAAGATCCTGCTTGTGTTTCCTGTAGACAAGTCTCTTACTCAGACCCTCATTACAGCCCACCTTGACTGGTAAGTCCTGTTCCTTGACTTGCCAAAAGGCTCCCCTCATTTCATGCAAAACACAGCTGCAACATCCACCTTCCTCACCTGTCAATTTGATCATGTCAAGTCACTCCCTCTTTGAAGCCTTCCAGTTCTATCACATCAAATTTAAGCTTCTTGTCATCACCTTCAAAGCTTTAAATTGCCTGTCACTGTCCTCCCATTCCCTTGACCGGGTTTCCTTATGTTATAAGTTCCCTAGAGAAAAGAACGTCCTCCTTGAACACTTGTAAAGTGATTAGTTGTATGACAGAGGCTATTACCACAAATAAATCACAAACAACAAAGGCTGCACCAAATCTCATTTTATTTTTCACTGTTAACCTTGCAAGCTAATTCCTACATCTCAGACAATAGTGAGATAAATTTCACTCTCTGGATGACATCTGCAAAATTTCTGAATTATTGGTCTCAAAAACTGTCTTCCCCAGAGTAACAGTGAAAATTGCAGCATAGAGAGAGAAACAGAGAAACCTACAGAATGCACAGAAAATTTTTCTCTGACAAAATTGAGGACAAAAGAACCAATACAACTTCTCCTCAAAGGAGGCTCACACAATAACAACCAAATGCTCTTTTACTTCCAAATAAAATCCTACAAAAGGGTTTTATGACCCTCTATGCACATTACATAGCATCATAAACTGCTTTCCTACATACCACTCTGTAAAGGAGCCCTCTGTTTTGCAGGTGTGTCAAACATGGAAAAAGTTTCATACCTGCTTTCACTGCTTTGTAAGATTATTCAGTATAGCAATATAGCTACTTTATTTGCTTTCTCATCCACTTTAATCTACAATTCATATCTGAGTAATTCATATATGGTAGTGGTATGCTTGTGTGGTGCTTGCCAGACTGGAAGGAAAGACTTTAAAACAGGAAAAGCTGTGAATCTCCTTGCTGTTTCTTCACCAGTTTTGATTTCCACAGTTTCCCAACAGCTTGCTACAGATGTTAGGTACAACAACAACAAATGGATCTTTTGTGGATAAATGGATTCCTTAACCTTAAATGCTGAAAAAATGAGAGACAGTTACACTCTCAACATCCAACTCTTCTGTCCAAAGGTATGTAATTCTGAATTTGAGAATTGGCTGCCTAACCAGCTAAAAGAACTCATATCTGCTCTAAAGAACTTTCTTCTTTATATGTATCCAAGATTTCTGTGCGTTCATTAAGACAAGCTAGATTTCCACTTGAGCTAACTGCAATATGTCAACATCTGTAACAGATTTAATCTCTTTTTCTGTAGCCACCACTATGTCAAATGCATGTTATATTTTGATCAATTCTCTTCTTCCTCATGACAGATTTAAACACCCATGACAGCTCAGCACAAAGAGAGGATTCAAGCTTTTGAGAATTCCAGCAAATGCCACTGGGAAACCTCCTTCAGCCACCACACTGCCCTACAGCCTTCACCTTTTCTCTGTGCCAGTGGAAGTACCTGTTGTTCTTAACATTACACAATCCTCTTCTTCTATTACTTAAATATTTCCATCACACAGAGGAGTTAGCCTGTAATATTTCTAATGCATTAAAAAAAATAATAAAAAATCTTATCAGTATCTGTTATGTTCATGTAAATATTTCAAGGAAGGCAGAGGGATTAAAACAGGAAAACATCCAATAAAATCTATTGTGCTTTTTTTCTGCAGCAGCTGTAATTTTCAAAATCCTGTCACAAGTTCACAAAGATTATAAAAAAGTGCAATGACAACACAGTCTGGTGAGTGCAGGGTTTCAAAGCTAACTCTGAGCTCTCTGCTCAGATGCTACTGGCTTCTTGGCACCTCTGTTTCCTGTTCTTGGCTTTACCTGCTCCTCTGGTTTTGGTCCTGGAGAGACATAACACATTACGACTCAAGCTGATATGAAGGATTCTGCTGTTGAAAAAGGAACTCCCTGCATTGCCAACTCTTCTGCCATTTCCCTCCATGATCTCAGTCACTTCATCTGCCCCTCATCCTCCTTTGCACCACAATAAGTGCTTGTCCAAATTTGCACCTGGTAGAGTAATTCATTTGAAAAGAACCCTGAGAAAAAGAACTGAAGATCTTTCTGCTGAATTTGCATATTAAACAAATTAAATTAAAAGTTGGTGAGAGTCAAAGCTGTGGCAAAGGAGATGGGTAGAAGCATGTGGTTAGCAGCAGACAGGAGGAACAAGGGAGGACTCCTCTTTACATACACTTCTTGATGAGCTCAGCTGCAACACGTAACTGTACCTCCAGGCTGAGGCTCTATGACAGGCTAAACAAACCAGCTACTGCCTACTTGGACCAGTGTTTTACTAGCTTGGTGTGGTGAAATGCAGGTTTGATGAATACCAGAAATGGCACGAGTGGGATGAGACTGTGCAACAAAGAAAGGAGGAAAGTGGGACTATGCAGCCAGCAGTGAGATCAATTTAAATGCCTGTTAGGTGCTTACATGAACTTCAATTACTTTTCTGAGACAGGAACTTGTCTCATCTGCTTTCATACCATACAACTTCAAAATCAGTGAGGCCACTAAGTGCAATCACACTGGAAAAATACAATAAAATAGATAAAATAAGATGTCAAAGTCAACATGCCACTTGTAACGTTTACTGAACTGGCCATATTTTTAGTAAGTGATAGCATCACAAATTTTGATCAGAAAATAGCTCAGTGTATTTGACAGACCTCTCACAGACATTCAAAATGGTACAGTCCAACATGAAGTGCTTTCATTTTGGAAGACCTATAAGCATCAGAAAGAGATCCATAAATCCTTTAATTTTTGTTTCCAGACTATTTTTTGTAATAAGTAGGAAAGATGTATCAACCTAAATACACTGCACTAATGTGGCAATGTTTGGGACCTTGTTTAGCAAACTGATGCTCTTTCTGTGACAATTTCTAACCCTTTCTAAAGACTCTTCAATGCTTAAATAAAATCTGACAGTTTTCTTTCTACCATATGTAGAGGTAATGAAGCTATCAAGTCTCTTGAGGCAGCCAGCAATTATCTCTGACATTAGATACAACACGCTTGCATTTAACCACACAAGCGTAATTTTAACTATAGGCAAGAATAATTAAAACTTTGGAAGCTACTACAAAGTAAGGACACAGCAGCTGGTGAAATGAAAAAGCACTGCAAATAGATTTAAAAACTGCAACGTGATGAATTTCTCCTGATTGCATTTGTGGCGATTAAGGATGTCCATCAAAACATGTTCATTGCAACAGTTTGGCCCAGTCCACTGCTGAGCAGCTAAAGTATCTGCAGACTCACTAGCTCCTAACAGACCCAGCTCTCTCCAGGTCTGATGTATACTTCCTCTGAACATTTTGGTGCCATTTTGAACTAATTCTTCCTCAGTCCTTACCCTGACTGTAGGCTTCTCTTGTTACCAGTTCTACCAATTCTGGCTAAAGAGGGAAATTATTTAATCACCAACACTATACTTGAAAGGGTTTAGAAACTATAAATAAAACCATAATAATAAAGGTACTGCCCTTGCCCACTCTTGTCTAATCTCACTGTTTCCCAAGTCCAAAAATTTCTAATGTTCTGGGGCAGGCAGAGTGTCTCTTGCTTTCTTGTACTCCAGTCAGCTTTGCAGAGGGATGGTCAATAAACCCTTGAATGCACTTTCTCTGCCACATAGGAAGGCTGAGAAGTGTCAGGTGTTATTAGTTATTCAGTGATGCTTCCACAGAAAATTCACTGTCCCTGCTAGCTGGGCCAACTTTTGAGAGACAAGCCAAACTGATATCCAAGATCCCCTTGCAATGGCTCTCGGGGACAAGCTGTCAAGCACTCCTCTCAGAAGGTAAACTGTCTGCAGTCCACTGTCTTGAGCAAGGCCAGATGTGTTCTTGTTGTAATGCAAGATGGAGTTCCTAATACAAGATGGAGTGACAGTTTGACACAGATATATCTTACTGTCATTCTTGGAAATTGGTAGTTTCAGACCTATGCAAGTTACAGCTAGCCAGTGATTTCCACTACACAACCCAGTGAGAAGCTCACCATCTCTCCCTTTTCATCTTTATCTGGGCTATAAAGTCCTCAAGCCTACATCACAGGAAAAACTTGGGACTGATTTCTCCTTACTCCTCTCAGAGTAGATGCTTACTGCAAGTAAGTAGAACTTTGTTTCCAGATGGCTGCATATAGTAGCCAGAGTAGCTTAGTGAGTAGCATATATGCTGTTTGCATAGGTCAGCAACTACCTGTGAGCAAACAGAACCTAAGAATAAAATGCAGCTACTGATGTGCCTGCTCCTGCTGATGTCACCTCTAGTGTCACTCAGCAGTGGTACAAGTCAGTACAGTACAGTGCCCAATCCTGCAGTGAAGTGCTGTGTGTGCATCTAGGACAGTAAAATCCATTTTCACTGTAGTGGTCTCATCTCTGTACAGAAACATTATGCCTTTGGATATACAGGGTTTGTTGTATAGGACAGATATAGATCAGAAGCCTGGCATTGCAACTGGGCAGGTGGGGGAAGAGGGGAAAAAAAAGGAAAAGAAAAAAAGAGCAACACAGTCACTATTTTCATGAGACAGCACGTCTACACTACAGCTGAGAAACAGAGCTCTATTTTTAAATTACTTTTAATTTCCTTCACCCACTCCCTGGAACTCCTGAATGCTAGAGACCCCTGAAGTCAGAGTTTCCTGGCGCCGAACATCAAGCCTGCTTGGGTTATGCTCACTTCGGAAAATCCCTATTGTCAGCACCATGGGAGTTTTACAGGCTTGCTTGAAAAATGTTGCTTTTGGTCTCAGCGCTACAAGACAGACTCGCTCCCTCCCCCAAACCATTCTACAGTTATAATTATGAATTCACCATATGTTTGAAATAGACACGTAAATTAACATTTGCTTCATAAACTTACTAAGCCTCCAGAAAGGCTATTGTTAAAATTTATTTTTATCACCTTTACAGCTTTCCATTGTGAGAGCATGATGAAAACTAACAGATTTGATACATACTGTGGAGGTGCATGTTAACTTTTGTGTCTACCTGACACAGCAACCAGAGGGAGAAGCAGAATGGTAATTAACAAACTATCTGGATGTTGTGGCAATCTTAATTAGATACTGCAGAAGCTGATTTAGCTCCACAACAATTTTCACTGAGATAGTTAACTTCAAGCACTTCTTAAGGGGTCTGTTAGTCAATCATATGGAAAGATTCCTGTTTTGCTTTTTTTCTAAACTGTCATAACATACTTAAAAACTTGGCACACAAAAGAATAAAGATCAAACTATGCCTCATCTCATTTTCTCTGCAATCAAAACAAACTCAATGCTTGACAAGTCAGGCTTATTTAACTTGTGCAGAATACATATCCCAGTGTAGCTGTATTCAACTATGGAACGATTTACCATACTAGGCTACGGGGCAAAACAAGAGTCCAGTCACTGCTTCCACTCTATTCCTCAGAGGTGATCTGTGTAAAAACCCAAAAGTTTATAAGAAGTCTACCTATTTTCCCTGGAAGAGAAAAGGGGGCAGATCTAAGAAAGCAAGCCAGATTTCTGTGGGAGAATAAAATCGTCAGGCTTGTAGTCCTAATGTACCAAGCATGCAAGATATGTCATGTCCACAAACTGTTGCACTTGCAGCTGGCATTTTAGAATGAATTAGGTGGGTGGACGGTTAAATGACAACAAGTACTGTATATCTTTAGCCCTCAAGGAAGAAAGTACTTCAGAACCCCTTACGTATCTTTTTTTTCTTCTTTAGGTAATAAATTTTTCCATGAAAAGGTCAAGCCAGTGTGACAGAAAATCATTCTGATTTGAAGGCTGTTAGGAGCCATGAAAGTAACACATCCTGCTATAGTCAGCCTGGCTGGATGTGTGCAGAAAAGCTGCACAACACAAAAACACAGGAGAAGGGGGGAAAAAAAAAAAAGATGGGGGGGAGGGAGGGAGAGAAAACCAAAATCCTCATCCTCACAAAGAAAGTTTTATCAAAAGTAGAACCAACTAGAAGAGGAAAGAGAGACAACAGCACTTGCTTTGAATACAAAGCCTCCTATATCACTTTTAGCCCCATTTTTTCTACCAATTTGTTTCCACATGAGAACAGCTATTTTTTTTAGAGTACTTTGGAACAAGTTGGGCTAAATGCATTTTTGAATGGCAGTAAAGCTTTCAAAGCAGGGAGGGCCCAACTGTGAGATGACTTGAATCTCTTCCCTTAAAACGTGTTGACCAGAAGAGGTGAGCTAATGCAGAGGAGAGATAAGCAGTGGCAGGTTTAAAGCTTGTGATAACGCAGTGATCTAGCTCCAAGACACGTACAACAAAGCCTCTTCGAAGACTTATTTCACTGCATTCTTTACCAAACAAGGAAATCTCCTCTAATCTGCAAGTAAAGGAAATGACAAATGTGAACAGAAAAATGAGCTGGTTACAGACTATTCAACCTTAGATGATATTACTCTGAACTGTTAATTAAACTCTTTTTATAACTCTCTCCTGAGTCTGCCTGGGGCTATACCTTTAAATTACGTTTTAATGGGAAATTGATGTGAACAGCATGCAGCCACAATACCAGGGAAATGTGTCCCCGTTCTTCGGATGTCTGCTGTACACATCAATGGACATGAGGGTTCCATGTAGAACTGCTACCTCTATTCTTGGCTGCGTGAAGAGCTAGCCAATTAATTGGCTGTCAGGAAAGGCATACAGCACTATAACACTCAGATGGAAAATGAGAAAGAGCATACAAATCAGAGAAAAGAATACAAGATAAACAGGTCAACTACCACAAAAGTGTGAAAAGGAAAAATAGCTACTGGAAATACATGAACACAGTGGCTCACACTTCAATTCACTAGACTAATACTGAGGTAGGCTTGGCCAATGTGTTTATACAATGATATATATCACACTGATATATCCTGGAATATTTCCAAAAGCTTGATTTACTCTTAAAAGATAACCCCTGGTAGCACATGTCAGATGAGTGCTGTAAATGAGATTATTGATATGATAAACTGTTACAAAAGAAAATGGAGAGAAACAGCAATTGCTTTCTTTTATAGTTTAAATTTGGAATGTAGGGTAATGCTAGTGGTTTGATGGGGTTTTGTTTTATTATTATGGCTGCCTTATTTTGCAGAAAAGATAGGTCTGATACAGAGACTGGCCTTAGCATCTTAAAGCTCTTTTGTCAAAGACAGCATTTTCCATTAGGTCCATCTTCACTAAGAAAATCCAAATTAAATACAAAGTTATAAGATGCAAGATATGAATTTATATCTACAGAAAGGCAAATTTCAATATGTGCCAAACAGGACACTATTAGAATGAAATGAAAACAAGCTAAGTTCTACCCTCATGTTACATCATAGGAAAATCAGCTTTCACACAGTGTACAAATGTATTCAGGGGAAAGCTAACTCGGAACCAGAGGACTGGCAAAAACCATTACGAATTCTACAATTTCAAGAAAATCAACAGCCACCATCTTTGAACGAAAGAAAAACTACAGAAAAAAAATTACTACATGACATATAAATGGTGAAGGTCTTGGTTGAACTTCAGCAGCGATATAAATCAGAATAGCTACGATGTGACCTGAATACATGACAAAATTACAGGTCAGGTCAGTGCCCCACTGCTCAGACATTCCCAGGACTGAGGAAGCAAAAACAGGATAGCTCCAAGGAATAATTACTGGCACAGTAATTTTTAAAATACATATTCTGCTGCATGAAATTCTCCTATCTTTACTTGATAAACTGCTATATAAACCCCAAAAGTCAATGCACTTTCTTTAGAGTTGAAAGACAGACTTTACTCTTTACTAATAAAACCAAAACTATAAATCTAAAAATCTTACCAAAGTTTGAATTCAACGGCAGTTGATGTTTAGACAGAAATTATAATGATAACTGCACCAGTGCAGCATCATGCCGTGCACTTCTGTTCTTAGTCAGTTCTAAATGAACATCACCATTTTAATTAAGAAGCATGAAGCTCATCATATGAGGTAGAGTAGAAACAGGCCTAAGATCACAAGTCTGAGCATCTTGGTTCTGTAACAGCGATGGTTATAAGACAATGTTAAAAATGGATTGCAATAAGAATTCTACTTCATTAAACATTTCTGAAAGAGCTCCCGTATATTTGGTTTGAATACACAAGGGCTGATGATCAGATAAAAAAAGAGATAATTCAGCATTTCATATCCAAAATCTTGTCCTCCTTTTTTTCCTCCTTAAACAGAGCCAGCAGGAAGGGGAGTAATAATTTGCTGTTCCAGGTTATCAGCTAATTGCTAGAGTCTTGGAGAGAAGGAGCATCAAGGAGGGAACTGTAGGGATGGGCCACATCCTGCTGACTCAACGCAGCTTGAATTAAAAAAAAACAACTTTATTTGAGGAATGCAAATGCTCTTGATGGATAAATTCCTTCCCATTTCCTCAAAGAAAAGAAATGTGATATTCGCATGCAAACGTCATCCTCATGAATGATCATTTCCATACTGTATTTTAGGGTTTTGACATGTTACCTGATCCTAAGAATTCCTCAATATGACTCTATTGAACCATGTTTGTCTTTACTGACATTATATTGCAATTGCTCTCTTGAGAGAACCTCAGCAAAGGTGATCATGTAGCACACAATAAAAAGTTGGGGACTGAGCTCCCATCCTAGTAAAGATGTGCCTTTCTTGAGAAGGTCACTGACCACCAAAAAACCCCAAAAATTTAGACTCAGTTGGCTAAGGGTTTATCTGACCTAGTAATTTTGAAGCAGGTAAGTGGGACATTTTACTCCACAAAATCTACAATGCACAGCTGGAAATGAAAGTGAAAATGCATAGCATTTAACCTTACAAGTGGTTCAAGGCATATGGAGACATCAAATAGGATGTA
The DNA here is from genome assembly GCA_024336885.1 of Actenoides hombroni. Lineage (NCBI taxonomy): Eukaryota > Metazoa > Chordata > Aves > Coraciiformes > Alcedinidae > Actenoides > Actenoides hombroni. The sequence continues at coordinate 360,642 of WUAM01000164.1, read as the reverse complement.
AACATATCTTGTCAGAATTTAAGAGAGGTAATCTAAGAAGCATCCTTTTCACAGAGGGGTTATCTGTAGTGGAGTCTAGCTCTTCAACATGATTAGGGTGTTTACTTGTACCCACTAATGCTGATAAAATGCCACCACAAGGAGAAAAGGAGTCTTTACAGCAGCCCGCAAATGGCTTTGCCAATGGCAATGATGAGAAAGTAACTTATAACTGATTGTCTATTACAACAAGTTACTGGATTTTTTTTTTTTTTTTTAACTCAGCTCTAGTTTCAGACTACTCTAAAATGTAATCAAGCATAGTTAATTCCTTTCCTTACTTTTTCTTACACTGTGTATTCGTACATGTTGATAAGGGAGAGCGCTTAAACATGTGTGCACTTCCTCACTCCCTCCCCCTTGGAAAGAGGAAGATTCAAGGATCCAGAAAAGAAGAGAGGCTGCTGCTGGCAGCTATTTCAAATCGCATTGTATCAGCCCTTCCATTCAGCTGTACAAGTGCAAGCTATAGAATGGAAAATATAACTGATATTCCGAGTGCACCTAAGTAGAACATGCATTTTACTTGTATGCATTTTTCTTGGATTTGAATGCTGATGTTTGCAGAGCCTTTACAACAGATTTTCCATTTCTTTTCCTTGTAGGAAGAAAGATAGGAAGAAGGATAAGGAAGGAGAAGGAACTCAAGGACTACCTATAGAAATAACAGAAAAATTTTCAAAGTAAAAGCTCACCATTTCAGACAGCTTTTAGTCATGATAAATACAAAACACAAGAATACTCACTCTATACATGGGAGAAATGTCTTCAGAAACCCCTACCTATTCTCTTCCCTTTGCTGTCACATCTACCAGAACTTGATAATGGTATAGGCAATGCATTACTGCAGTACTATTCATAACCTTGGGGTTTAGAATTTATCATGGAATGTTGCTAGTAATATACATTCATTTGCACATAATTTTTCCCTACACATGCTATTTCTAACAGAATTTATTTTAAAGCATGATTTGCAGATACACACAAAACTGTAGAATGCATATTTTTTAAAATAACAATGAAAAATTTTAGCATGCACACAGTGTCAGAAGGCTGCCTTCAGATAGAACTGTGTGCTGGGATGAATGCAGAAACAGCCTAACAAGGAAGGAGGGTATGCATGCTCAGACACCTCACATGGCACACAAATATACTCCATTCTCCTCTCCCCTCCTCTTCTCCCAGATGCTCATAGCTTACAGCCTCTTACTAAACAGTGTATATGGCTGTCTAGATAGTTCAGGCATTTCTTCTTTCTATGCAGTGATGTTATACACTGTTTTAGAACATGTCATGTAACTTTAATCTGCTGCCTTCAATAGCCACGTTAAAAGTATCAGCTAACGAAACCAAAATGGAACAATGACCTGAGTTTGAGGTTATTATCTAATACTTTGAGTCCCTCATATTCCATGTATGAAACCTCTTTAGATTCAGAAATGCTCACAAATATAATGTTTTTTCCAGATAACATTTAACTTGAAGGAACATTTTACAGACCCGATAGTCTATAAAAACCTCTACATGAATTGGAAGAATATATTTAGATTAACTTTCCCATGTTTTATCCTAATGCATTACCTGACTTCCTCTGCTACACAGAAGGGAAAAGATGCAGGAGACATGCAATACTAAAGGTTTTATCCCTGTTTCATATTGCCTGTTTTAAGATTGATACCTGAGAGACTCAAGCAACTGGATAGTAAAACATGGCAGAAAGCCCAACAAAGCTATTACCATTACAAGAAAAATAGTCTTAGGCACTAGAGGGAGCATCTGCCTTTACAGTCATGGAACAAAAGTTTCTATGTGCCTACAACATATTCCTATAATATGCAAACATTATTTTGCGTATTGTATATAAGGTACAAGTCGTATTTTTCTCACCAAAAAAAAAAAAAAGCAAGAAAAAAAGGAAATAATATTACTTAATCACAATTTTAAATAAATATGCTTTCTCATCTATTTAACTGTCTAAAGCAACATTTTAAATTATTTTCTTCAAGTTCAGACTCTGAAAGTAAACTTTTTTTGAGCAATTTTCTAAATAGCCTAGTAGTGTCAGAATGCGAGATCTTGCGTTGTTCGGGAAATTAAAGCAATGACATTTTATTTTAAGGACAAAGCTTCAGACTTGTGCAACACAGACATCCACATCTTGGCTAGCTGCCTAGACTCACCATGAGAGAAGGGCATTTCTGGGCTGTGATTCACCTGACCAGCTCTAGACATCTGTCAGACGATGAATGTGTGAATCATATTCTCCATGTGCCACTTCTATGAACTGCAAAGGTAGCTGAATTCATATGTGGATGTGTATACCACAGATGATTAGGTCACAGGATCCCACCCAAAAATACAAACAGAACACACTAAGCAAAAAATATGTGTGTGTACATATATATATATATATAAATTGAAGGGGTGGGACAGGAAGGGTGAGTGAGCATATAATGACCATTAAGCCTAACTTACCTTGCTAAATTATCAACATTAAGGTGAATCATTTAAAATGGAAATGAGTTCCATGTAGCACTGCTACTATGAGAGTCACAAAGCCTTAAGAAAACACAGTAGCAACCAAAATGTATCATTCTCAGCAGAGGATTGTATTGTCTGGTTACCTGGAATGCCCTGGCACTATAAACTCATTGTACATTTTCTAGTACTATAACACTCTTTGTTCTTGCTACGTACAACAAATTCAGTAAGAAAGTGAAACAAAGAGACAAAAAATCCCCAGAAATCCCTTCCTACAGCCTGTAAGAAATAAAAGAACCTAAGCACCTACCATGCTTGTGTGCAGATCCATTTGAAACATTAATAGTATTTTTCCCTCTGAAAGTGACAGGAAATACAAAGTATCTACCACCCATATTTCTCTTTAATGCCTCAGCCTTGCTATGAATTCCCATGCTGACTGGCAGGTATACTTGCTCACCTCCAGATAGCCCACAGCTGTCCGCCTGTCTGGATGCTAATACATGAAACACTGCAGAGAATCATAGCTTAGTTTACCTTGTGCAGTTTAGTAACCATGCTTTTAATATCAAGCATTATGCTCCCAGACAGCGTGCCAAACCCTGAGACAGGAAAGTCTGTTTTCAGATCCATCGAACTGGTACAGCTGCAGTCAAGGATATTAAATTAAGTAGGTTTAGTTTGTTGTGTGGTTTCTTACTTTTGTCTACAATCATCAGCCACATATGACAGGCTGTAAATTTGGAGGAGAAATATTATCTCCATTTAATGTCTTTTGAACAAAGTACAGTGACTGTGGTTCTCTGGAATTTTCATTAGAAAGCTCCTTTCTTCTTCCCCTTGACATGAAAGTTCTTGCTTATTTCTAAACAAGGACTATGCAGTGCAAAGGCAAAACTGCAATGATACCTTCAGTTATCCTCTCAAATCAGCAAAGCGATCTCCACATACGACTTTTACAAAAACAGTCTAAAATACCAGCAGTCCCCAAAATATTAACTTTCTCATACTGCTAAGAACATTCAAAGCTGGAAGATCTTGCAAACCCACTAGTCTGGACCCTAATAAAGCTGAATAGAAATTACTTTACCAAAAAGATTCTGAGCACCTGTAAATTTCACATCTCTTTTAAAGCATTTTTCTTTGCACATCAAACATTTTTGCAGTAGTATAGCAAAGATTCCACAAAACTAATGCAGAATCATAGAACAGTTAGGGCTGAAAGGGACACTGAAAGGTCATCACAGAATCCAACCTCCCTGTAGTGAGCAGGGACATCTTTAACTAGACTAGGTTGCTCAGAGCCCTGTCCAACATGACCTCAAGCGTTTCCAGGGATGGTGCATCTACTGACTCTATGGGCAACCTGTTCCAGTGTCTCACCACCCTCACTGTAAAAAATGTCTTCTTTGAATATAGTAAAAATCTACCCTTTTTTATTTTAAAACCATTACCCCTTGTCCTGTTGCAACAGGCTCTGATAAAAAGACTGTCTTCATTTTTCTTACAGGCCGCATTTTAGTAGCGGAAGGCTGCAATCTTCTCTTCTCCAGGCTCAACAACCCCAAGTCTCTCTGCTTTTCTTCATAGAAGAGGTGTTCCAGCCCTTTGACCATTGCTGTGGCCCTTCTCTGGACCCACTCTCTCAGGTCCCTATCCTTCCTGTGTTGGCGTCTCCAGAACTGGACACAATACTCCAGGTAGGATCTCACCAGAGCAAAGTAGAGGGGCAGAATCACCTCCCTTGACCTGCAGGTCACACTTCCTTTGATGCAGTCCAGGATATGGTTGGCTTTCTGGGCTGTGGGTGCACATTGCCAGCTCACGTCCAACTTCTCATCCACTGGTACTTCCAAGACCTTCATCCCCCGGTACTTCCAAGACCTTCATCCCCCAGCCTGCATTGATTTTGCTGATTGCCCCAACCCAGGCACAAGACCTTGCACTTGGCCTTGTTAAACCTCATGAGGTTCACATGGGCCCACTTCTCCAGCTTGCCCAGGTCCCTCAGGATGGCATCCTCTACCCCAGGCATGTTGACTGCACCACTCAACATGGTGTCATCCAGAAACTTGCTGAGGGTGCACTCGATCCTGTTGTCTATGTCACTGATGGAGATCTTAAGCATTTATTAAAATAATATAGAAAATATTACAAAAATAGAGCTTAAAATGTAAAATCTTCAGTATG